>SJXQ01006656.1:154777-254604 GCA_006408695.1 Aepyceros melampus | reverse complement strand
CCAAATACAGTCACACTGAGGGTTAGAGCTTCAATGTTTGGATTTTGATGGTACATAATTCAATGTGTTAAGTGGGATTTGGATGGGGATGTTTTGTGGGATGAGTGGTCAGTGATGTGATACATGATTTGATAAGGCAATCAAAGATCAACCTCATTAATGTAGAATAATTGCAGGTTATTAGTTTCAGTCATTTTTTCCTTTGGCTTTATTGAAGTATAATTGTACTTTATTTGATATATATTATGGTATATATTATGAAAGAATTCCCCCATACATCACCTCACATATTTATCAATTTTTTGTGTGAGAGAACATTTAAGTTCTACACTCAGCAAAACCCAACTATACAATACAGTATTATCAACTGAAAATCACCATTAAATACAGATGGTCCTTGTGATTTTTCAGCTTTACAGTGGCATAAAAGTTATATGCATTCAGTAGAAACCATGTTTTGAATTTTGATTTTTTCCCTAGCTACTGATATTCAGCACAATTCTCTTTCTGATTTTTCTCTCTCGTGATGCTGGGCCACAGGAGCTAGCCACAGCTTTCAGTAAACCATGCAGTCTTGAGGGTAAATAACCACTCTGCACCCAATCATTCTGTTTTTCACTTTCAGTATAGTATTCAGTAAATTACATCAACTATTTAATACTTTATTATAAAATAGGATTTGTGTTAGATAATTTTGCCCAGCTATAAGCTACCACAAGTGTTCTGAGCACATTTAGGTTAGACTAGGCTTCCCTATGTATGCAGAGTACATCATGAGAAACACTGGGCTGGAGAAACAGAAACTGGAATCAAGATTGCCGGGAGAAATATCAATCACCTCAGATATGCAGATGACACCACCCTTATGGCAGAAAGTGAAGAGGAACTAAAGAGCCTTTTGATGAAAGTGGAGAGTGAAAAAGTTGGCTTAAAGCTCAACATTCAGAAAACGAAGATCATGGCATCCGGTCCCATCTCTTCATGGCAAATAAATGGGGAAACAGTGGAAATAGTGTCAGACTTTATTTTTCTGGGCTCCAAAATTGCTGGAGATGGTGACTGCAGCCATGAAATTAAAAGACGCTTACTCCTTGGAAGAAAAGTTATGACTAACCTAGATAGCATATTCAAAAGCAGAGACATTACTTTGCCAACAAAGGTCCGTCTAGTCAAGGCTATGGTTTTTCCTGTGGTCATGTATGGATGTGAGAGTTGGACTGTGAGGAAAGCTGAGTGCTGAAGAATTGATGCTTTTGAACTGTGGTGTTGGAGAAGACTCTTGAGAGTCGCTTGGAGTGCAAGAAGATCCAACCAATCCATTCTGAAGGAGATCAGCCCTGGGATTTCTTTGGAGGGAATGATGCTGAAGCTGAAACTCCAGTACTTTGGCCACCTCATGCAAAGAGTTGACTCATTGGAAAAGACTCTGATGCTGGGAGGGATTGGGGCCAGGAGGAGAAGGGGATGACAGAGGATGAGATGGCTGGATGGCATCACTGACTTGATGGACGCGAGTCTGAGTGAACTCCAGGAGTTGGTGATGGACAGGGAGGCCTGGCGTGCTGCAATTCATGGGGTTGCAAAAAGTCAGATACTACTGAGCGACTGAACTGAACTGAGGCTTCCCTAAAGGTCAGAGAGTAAAGAATTTGCCTTCAATGAGAGAGACCCAGGTTCGATCCCAGGGTCTGGAAGATCCCCTGGAGAAGGGAATGTTTACCCACTCCAGTAACCTAACCTGGCAAATTCCATGGACAAATAAGGCTGGTGGAGTTGCAAAGAGTTAGACACTACTCAGCAACTAACACTTTCACTTTTCTCAGGTTAAACTATGTTTGGTAGGTTAAATATATTAAATGTATTTTGACAATATTTTCAACTCATGATTGGTTTTTGGGGACCTAACTATGGAAGTCAAGGAATATATTTGGATATTATGCATCATGTAACTAAAAATTTATACCTTTTTACCAACCATTTCTTTTCCCCTCATCCTTGGCAACCACTTGTCTATCCTCGGTTTCTAGGAGTTTATTTTTTTGACTCCACATATAAATGATGCCATGCAGTATTTATCTTCATCTGTCTGGCTTAATTTGCTTAGCATAATGCTCTTCAGATGCATCCATGTTGTTTCAAATTACAGAATTTTCTTCTTTTTAAAAAAAATTGTTTCTTTTTTTTTTTTTGGCTTTGCTGGGTCTTCATTGCTGCACTGGCTTTTCTCTAGTTGCAGCAAGTGGGGGCTACTCTCCAGTTGCAATGGCTTCTCAATACAGTGGCTTCCCTTATTACTGAGCATGGGCTCTAGGGCACGTGGGCTTCAGTAGTTGTAGTTCCTGGGCTCTAGAGCACAGGCTCAATAGTTGTGGTGCCTGGGATTAGTTGCTTTGCAGCATGTGGGATCTTCCCAGGCCAGAGATTGGACCTGTATCTCCCGCATTGGCAGGCAAATTCTATACCATTGAGCTACCAGGGAAGCCCCACAATTTTCTTCTTTTTTAAGAAGAAAAATTTTTTTTATTTTCTTCTTTTTTCTTCTTTATTTCCTGAATAATATCTCATTATGTGTATATATACACACACACACACACACACACATGCATTTTTTTCATTATCTGTTCATCTGTTGAGGGCCACTTAGGTTACTTTCATACCTTGCAGCTATGAATAATACTGCAATCAATGTGTATGCATGCTAAGTTGCTTCAGTCGTGTCCAACTCTTTTTTTTTGACCCTGTGGACTCTAGCCTGCCAGGCTCTTCTGTCCATTCTCCAGGCAAGAATACTGGAATGGGTTGCTATGCCCTCCTCCGGGGGATCTTCCCAACTCTAGTTTGATCCCGGGTCTACTTATTTCTCCTGCATTGGCAGGCGGGTTCTTTACCTCTAAGTATGTTCTCTACTTATAAGCATGTTCTTATCTCTAAACAACATGGGAGTTTAATTATTTCTTCAAGACAATGATGTCATTTCCTTGGAATTTATAACCAGAAATGTGATTGCTGGATTATATGATAGTTCTATTTTTATTTTCTTGAGAAGTCTCCATGCTATTTTCCATAATGGCTATACCAGTTCACTTTATCACCAACACCATATAAGCATTCCTTTCTCAGCTTATCATCTCGATTTTTTGATAACAGCCATCCTAACAAGTGTGAGATGCTATCTTATTGTTGGCCTTTTAGTTTAGTTTTGTTTTGGTAACAAGAATCATTTTAATGGAGATTGTGAAGAGATTGGATTCTGGAATAAGTTTATATTACTTAAGAGTGAATGTGAAGTGTTGTTTTTTTAATTCACTCTTGGGATTATCATTATTCAACATTTTTAATTTTTTCCAGTTTTATACTGCATTATAACTGACATGTGACATTGCATTAGTTTAAGATATATAACATAATGATTAGATATGCCTACATTGTGAAAGGATTATCTCAATAAGTGTAGTTAATATTCATCACCTCACAATTACAATTATACTCTCCTAGCAACTTGTAACTTTATAGTACAGTATGGTTAATTATGGTAATTATGCTATAGGCTATATCCTCATAAATTTATTTTATAACTAGAAGTTTATACCTTTTGACCACCTTCATTCATTTCCCCTACTGTCACTCCCTGCCTCTGGCAACCACCAATCTCTTATCTGTTTCTATGAGTTCAGATTTTATCAAATTCCACAATTAAGTGGAATTTGTGTTTCTCTGTCTTATTTACCTCACTTAGCAGAATGCTTTCAATTTCCAACAATATAGTCACAAATGACAATTCCATCTTTTTTTATAACTGAAAATTATTTCATTGTGTATATACATATACATATCACATTTTCTTTATCCATTCATCCCTGATAAACACTTAGGCTGTTCCCATGTCTTAGCTATTTTAAGTAATGCTGCAGTGAACATGGAGACACATGGATGCGGAGATATCTCTTTGAGTAGTAATTTTCCTTTAGTTCAGTATCCAGAAGTGGGATTGATGGATCACATAGTTCTTTATTTAATTTTTTGAGGAAATGTCACACAGGTTTTCAGAACAGCAGTGAACAGGGGCTCTCTTTTCTCTCTGTCTTCACTAGTATTTGTTATCTGTTACTAGTTTTTTATGACTGTCAGTTTAACAGATGTAAGATTATATCACATTTTGCTTTTGATTTGCATTTTCCTAATGATTAGTGATCTTGAGTATCTTTTCATATATCTCCTGGTCATCTGTATGTCTTCTTTGGAAAAGTGTTTATTTGGGTCCATTATTCATTTTTTAATTTGGTTATTGTTTTGCTATTTGTTTTAATATGTTTCTTATGTATTTTGGATATTAACACCTTATTAGGTGTGTGTTTTGGAAATATTTTCTCCTATTCTACAGGTTGTATTTTCATTTGATTAATGGTTTCCTTTACTGGAGCGTCTGCCTGCAATGTGGGAGACCTGGGTTCGATCCCTGGATTGGAGAATCCTATGGATGGAGGAGCCTGGTAGGCTACAGTCCACGGGGTCGCAAAGAGTCGGACACGACTGAGTGACTTCACTCACTCACTCACTTCCTTTACTGAGCAGAAACTTTGGTTTGATGTAGTCCCATTTGTTTATTTCTGCCTTCATTGCCTTTGCTTTCAGTTAAATCCAAACAAACAAACAAACTGCTGCCCAAACCAATGTTAAGGAGTTTACCCTATATGTCCTCTTCTAGGAATTTCACAGTTCAGATCTTATTTAAAGTCAATTTATTTTAGGTTTATTTTGATGTATGGTATAATTTAAAGATCTGGTTTCATTCTTTTTCATGTGACAAGTTCCCAACACATTTATTGAAATGACAACCCTTTTGCATCATATATTCTTGACTTCTTTGTCATAAACTAATTGACCATACATACATGGGTTTTGTTTTTCTTTCTGGCTTACTTCACTCTGTATAATCGGCTCCAGCGTCATCCACCTCATTAAAACTGATTCAAATGTATTCTTTTTAATAGCTGAGTAATACTCCATTGTGTATATGTACCACAGCTTTCTTATCCATTCATCTGCTGATGGACATCTAGGTTGCTTCCATGTCCTGGCTATTACAAACAGTGCCGCAATGAACATTGGGGTACACGTGTCTCTTTCAATTCTGGTTTCCTCGGTGTGTATGCCCAGCAGTGGGATCGCTGGATCATAAGGCAGTTCTATTTGCAATTTTTTAAGGAATCTCCACACTGTTTTCCATAGTGGCTGTACTAATTTGCATTCCCACCAACAGTGTAAGAGGGTGTGGAGAAAAGGGAACCCTCCCAACACATTTATTGAAATGACAACCCTTTTGCATCATATATTCTTGACTTCTTTGTCATAAACTAATTGACCATACATACATGGGTTTATTTCTGGGTTCTCTATTCTGTTGCAGAGAGCTATGTGCTTGTTTTTGTACCTGTGCCATATTGTTTTAGTTAATATAGCTTTGTAGTTTAGTCTGAAGTCAGGGAAAATGATACATACAGCTCTGTTCTTCTTTCACAATATTGCTTTGGCTACTCAGGGTCTTTTATATTTCTATAAAATTTTAGAATTATTCCTAGTTCTGTGAAAAATACCATTTAATAGGATTGCATTAAATCTTATCAGTAGATTGTCTTGAGTAATATCATCATTTTAATAGTATTAATGCTTCCAGTCCATGAACAAAGTATATCTTTCCATCTGTTTGGATCCTCTTTAGTTTCCTTCAGCACTGTTTTATAATTTTCCTTTTACCTCCTTAGATAGATTTATTCCTAGGTATTTTATCCTGTTTTGGTGCAATGGTAAATGGAATTTTTTATTTTTTTTGTTTCAATTTCTGACAGTTCATTGTTAGTGTGTAGAAATGAAACATTTCTGTATATTAATTTTTTAGGTAGCAACTTTATCAAATACATTGAGTTATAGTAATTTTTTGGTAGTGTTTTTGGGATTTTCTGTATATAGTATCATGTCATCTGCAAACAATTTGGACACCTTATTATCCTTTTTTATTTTTTTGCTCATTGCTCTAACTGGGACTTTACCCCTATGTTGAATAAAAGTGGTGAAAATGGGCATTCTTGCCTTGTTCATGATCCTAAAGCTTTCAACTTTTTACTGTTTAGCATAAGATTGGCTATGGGCTTATCATATACAGCCATTTTTATGTTGAGAAAGATTCTACTATACCAACTTTGTTGAGAATTTTTATCATAAATGGATGCTGAATTTTGTCCAAAAGCTTTCTCTGCACCTGTTGAGATGATCATAGGATTTCTATTCTTCATTTGTTAATGTGGTGTATCACATTCATTGATTAGCAGATATTGAGCCAACTTTGCATCCCTGGGTAAATCCCACTTGCTCATGATTCATGATCTTTTTAATGTATTGTTAAATTTGGTTTGCTAATATTTTGTTGATGATTTTTGTATCTTTGTTCTTTTTTATTGGCTTGTAATTTTCTTTTCTGTGATATCTTTGGATTTGATATCAGGGTGATGCTGGCCTTGTAGAATGAGTTTGGAAGTGTTCCTTCCTCTGAAGTTTTTGGTAATAGTTTGTGAGGATAGGTTTTAACTCTTCTCTAAATGTTTCATAGAATTTACTCTCTGCTCATGGACTTTGGAAAATGTTTCTCTGTCATCTCATTTTGCCTAATTTGCTGGTTTTTCCCTATGTATCTGGTAGGGTGGTTATGTTTTCTGACTTGGAGTAATGGCCTTTTGTAGAACTGTCCTATTTGTCCCAGTAGCACATTCTACTCTGATCACCAGAGATATGTTCTCTAGGTAGCCCCTGTGGGGTGTGTGGGTACTTCTATTGTGGTGGACTGGGTACTATGGGTTATCTAGTAGACATGGCTGGCCCTTGGTCCAATTGGTCGCCAGACCCTTCCTTGTACAGAGGCTGCCATTTCTAGTTGGCAGGGCTAGGTCATGAGGCAGCTGGCTACAGAAACCCAGGGACACCGAGGGCTACTGTTGGTTCACTGGTGGTAGAGCTGACTCCTGGGGTGGTTGTTTTCAGGTTCTGGATTCACAGGTCTAGTGTCAGCCTGCTATTAGTGAGGTTAGCTGCAGACACAGTTGGCTTTGAGTTCTGAGGTATCTCTGATGCTGGTCTACCGGTGAGTGTGGCTGTTTTAGTGTGGCTCGTCTCCTTGAAGGAGATCAAGGTGTCTCAGAGCTAGCTGTTGTTTGTTGGTAGATGAATCTAAGTCCCAGGGCCTCTGTCTGTAGAGTCCTGGAGGTCTCAGAGCTGGTGTCAGCCCATTGGTGTGTGGGGCTGGATCCTAGAGTTGCTGGTTGAGAGACTCAAGTTTCCGAGAGCTCTTGTAGGCCTGCTGGTAGGCAAGGTTGGGATGCCATTCTGCTGCTGTGTTGACTGTGTCCCAGTAAGGCAGGCTGCAGAGGCTCAGGTGATCATGGGGCTGCTGTCCACCCACTGGTGAGAGAAGCTGGGTCCTGGAGCTAGTGCTGGCCCACTTGCAAGTAGAGCCAGATCCTGGGGTCTCTGGTGCAGGCCTTAGGTGTCTCTGAGCTGGCTTAAAACTCTCAGTGGGTAGGTCCAAGGCCCAGGGGTTTCTGGGTGTAGTTCAAAGTGACTGGTAAATAAAGCTGAGTCTTGGGATCTGTCTGCACAGCCCTTAGGGCCAGGAGCTATTGTGGGCCTGCTGGTGGGTGGACTGGTTCCTGACAGCATGCTGGGGGTTCTGGGGTGTCCAAGGGCTTGTGTCAGGGGGTGGTAGCTGGGACCAGATCCAGGGTTCCTGACTGAGGGGCACGAGGTGTATCAGAACTACTGTTGGCCTGCTGGTGGGTGTGGCTGGTCCCAGGGCGAGGCTTTGGTGGGCGGAGCCAAGGCCCAAGAGGTGGCATGGCTAGAGCTAGCTCACTGGTAGATGAAGCCTCGTCTCAAGTTCTCTGGCTGCAGGGTCCTGCGTGTCCTGGGGTTGGTGTGTCAGCCTCCTGGTGGTGGGGCTGGGGCCTAGGATTTCCTGAGGTTGGTATTTGCACGTAGGAAGGGCAATGCCAAAGAATGCTCAAACTACCGCACAATTGCACTCATCTCACATACTAGTAANTTCCAGTGGAGCTGTTTCAAATCCTGAAAGATGATGCTGTGAAAGTGCTGCACTCAATATGCCAGCAAATCTGGAAAACTCAGCAGTGGCCACAGGACTGGAAAAGGTCAGTTTTCATTCCAATTCCAAAGAAAGGCAATGCCAAAGAATGCTCAAACTACCGCACAATTGCACTCATCTCACATGCTAGTAAAGTAATGCTCAAAATTCTCCAAGCCAGACTTCAGCAATACATGAACCGTGAACTTCCTGATGTTCAAGCTGGTTTTAGAAAAGGCAGAAGAACCAGAGATCAAATTGCCAACATCCGCTGGATCATGGAAAAAGCAAGAGTTCCAGAAAAACATCTATTTCTGCTTTATTGACTATGCCAAAGCCTTTGACTGTGTGGATCACAATCAACTGTGGAAAATTCTGAAAGAGATGGGAATACCAGACCACCTGACCTGCCTCTTGAGAATCCTGTATGCAGGTCAGGAAGCAACAGTTAGAACTGGACATGGAACAACAGACTGGTTCCAAATAGGAAAAGGAGTACGTCAAGGCTGTATACTGTCACCCTGCTTATTTAACTTCTATGCAGAGTACATCATGAGAGACGCTGGACTGGAAGAAGCCCAAGCTGGAATCAAGATTGCTGGGAGAAATATCAGATATGCAGATGACACCACCCTTATGGCAGAAAGTGAAGAGGAGCTAAAAAGCCTCTTGTTGAAAGTGAAAGAAGAGAGTGAAAAAGTTGGCTTAAAGGTCAACATTCAGAAAATGAAGATCATGGCATCTGGTCCCATCACTTCATGGGAAATAGATGGGGAAACAGTAGAAACAGTGTCAGACTTTATTTTTGGGGGCTCCAAAATCACTGCAGATGGTGACTGCAGCCATGAAATTAAAAGATGCTTACTCCTTGGAAGAAAAGCTATGACCAAACTAGATAGTATATTCAAAATCAGACATTACTTTGCTGACTAAGGTCCGTCTAGTCAAGGCTACGGTTTTTCCTGTGGTCATGTATGGATGTGAGAGTTGGACTGTGAAGAAGGCTGAGCGCCAAAGAATTGATGCTTTTGAACCGTGGTGTTGGAGAAGACTCTTGAGAGTCCGTTGGACTGCAAGGAGATCCAACCAGTCCATTCTGAAGATCAACCCTGGGATTTCTTTGGAAGGAAAGATGCTAAAACTGAAGCTCCAGTATTTTGGCCACCTCATGCAAAGAGTTGACTCATTGGAAAAGACCCTGATGCTGGGAGGCATTGGGGGCAGGAGGAGAAGGGGACGGCCGAGGATGAGATGGCTGGATGGCATCACGGACTCAATGGACATGAGTCTGAGTGAACTCCGGGAGTTGCTGATGGACAGGGAAGCCTGGCGTGCTGCGATTCATGGGGTAGCAAAGAGTCGGACACGACTGGGCGACTGAACTGAACTGATTCTACATAAGATAGCCAAGAAGAACCTCGCAGTTGAGCAAAGTCCTGAAGAGCGGTGGGGGTAAGAACATTCGGACATTCTGGGGAAGGATGCGGGAGGCGGGGGCAGCAAGTGTCGCATTACCAGAATTTACAGCAGTACAAGGCCCACGGGGTACCTGGGAGGGAGAAATTGCTGCGAGTCAAAACGCTTTCCAGGCAAAACTTAGCGGGCCGCTGCTAGCAAGGGCTAGCTGCTAGCCATCATTTGTCCAACTGGAAGCTCTCGACCCACACTTGGCTCCACCACCGACCAGACCACGCCCACCGCCCCCGGGGCTCTGCAATGGAGGCCCCTCGTTGCTCCGCCCCGCGACCTGCGCGCTTGCGGAGAAGCCAAAGGTCAGAGGTCGTGGATCCGTCATGGCGGCGCTGTGTCGGACCCGTGCCGTGACTGCCGAGAGTCATTTTCTGCGAGTGTTTCTCTTCTCTCGATCCTGTCGAGGAGCAGGCACTGAAAGTGGCTCCGGAAGCAAGAGTTCTGATTCCACGGGGCCTAGGCCGCGCCCAGGCGGCTTCGCGACCGCTTTGGAACGGCTCTCGGAGCTGCAGCGGAAGGCGGAGCTCGGCCCAACGAGGGTGAGTCGCGAGAGCTAAACCAGGGACTCGTTGGTGGCGGGCCCGGAGCTGGGGGCGGGCCCGGAGCTGGGGGCGGGCCCGGAGGCGGGGTTGGGGGCGGAGTCAAGATGGAGCCAGGGGCAGGGCGGAGCATGACGTCGTTGTTAGGCTCGGCTAAATTGGGTGAGACCGAGAGGCGGGGTCGGGGTCGGGGGCGGGGCCCAGAGTAGGAAGTAAAGTCTGGGCTGGTCGCTTGGAACAGTGGGCGGTCTTATTTTTCGTTGGTTTGTTGTACTTCTGTATGGTATCTACATGTTGGGCCTGCGTTGTCCACACTTCTTTGCACGCGTATTCTGAATTCAGTGCTAGAAGGGAAACCAGCAGCGAGAGCTGTCGGCGGCGCGTCTAGGGCGACTCCTGGGACTCCGAGTGGGACTCACGCTGGAAGAGGCTGGGCTCTCGGCTTCTCTTGTGCACAGTAGCTGCAGCGTGGAGCTTAGTGTCTGGTGTCCCAGGCTCTTCAGAAATATTTCTTAATTCAGTGGATAGGTAAATGACAGAATTAGTGTCACTATGAAGTAGAGCAAGTAATTTAACCTATCAGTGCTTCACTTTTTCTGTAAATGACCTTAAAAAAAAATCCATCTGCACCAGGCAGTAATTCTGTAAAATACGATAGAATTATTAGGTGAAATGGAAGAAATAGGCAGAAATACAAATTAGATTTTTTTGAGCTAGCAGACATGAAGTTGGAGTATTAAACTGTATAAAAATAAACTCCCAATTTCTGTATTTAGCCCCTTGGGAACCAGTCCCAAACAGTTCACAGACGGGTAGTGTCCTGGGTTACAGGACACTGCAGTGCTTGACTCTTAGTGGGCACTCCTTGTTTGCCAGATGCATGAATGAAGGAATAGAATGCACAGTGCACATTTGAACTTCAAGACAGCCTGGGCAGTCTTTGAATTGAGATTTCTGTGTGACTGCTCACAAACAGTTGAACAAGTGAGGATAATAAAACGTGCTAGTCCAGAATAATCGGAGAAGGCAATGGCACCCCACTCCAATATTCTTGCCTGGAAAATCCCATGGACGGAGGAGCCTGGTGGGCTGCAGGCCATGGATGGGGTCGCTAAGAGTGGCACACGACTGAGCTTTCACGCATTGGAGAAGGAAATGGCAACCCACTCCCATGTTCTTGCCTGGAGAATTCCAGGGATGGGGGAACTTGGTGGGCTGCCGTCTATGGGGTCGCACAGAGTTGGACACGACTGAAGCGACTTAGCAGCAGCAGTCCAGAATAATAACAGAGCAAGAACAATTGCCAGAGTAATAAGAAAACCAAACATACCACGTTAGTTTTATTTTAGTGTCGGACATGACTGAAGCGAGTTAGCAGCAGCAGCAGCAGTGTTTATTTGAAGTATTCAGTATTTTTCTGACATATTTATTGATGAGGACTATGAGTAATTGATAAGTATTGGTATAAAGATTCAATTTTGTGAAAAATCTTTCATTTTGCTCTTCGAAGTTTCTGGAACCATTCAATTGCAGAGCATCCTGACATTACAAGATGAATAAAGTTTGTCTTTATTGTGTGATCAGGATTTTTGAAAAAAATTGTAAAGTATAAAAGTGATGTTGTGGAAGGAGAATATAAATAGCACTGAAGGTTACTAAGTACATATAAAAGCCTCCTTTCCCTCATTTTCTCAAAGCTGGAAGGTGTATTTTTATAAATGCATACTACTAGAAATTTTATGTATGCATATATAGTTAATTATATATACAGATATACTTAAAAACATACAGGTTTTTGAACTACATCATTAATGTTTAAGAATGAAAGCTCTGGATTCAGATGATCTTGCTTTGAATTGTGATTCTTCTATCATTTACTGCCTGTGTTTCCTTGGAAAGTTATGTAATATCCATGTATCTTTACCTTTTTTTAATAACAGGAAACTCTATCATGGGATTATTATGAGATTAAATGAATTCATTATTTAAACACTTAGTACAGGGACCTGGTAATGAGCACTCAGTATATTTTCATTGCTGGTGCTGAAAATTGCTCTTGTCACTTAAGTATAACTTTGAATATTTTTCCTTATCATTATATATGTGTAGTGTGTTTACCCTTGTCCCTATCCAACAAGGGATTGGTTCCAGGATCCTCTGTGATACCCAAATCCTGGATACTCAAGTCCTTTATATAAATGGTACAGTTAGCCTTCTGCAGCTTCCACATCTGCAAATACAGGAGGCTATCTGTATACCTCACTGAAAAAAATATTTGTTTGGCATTCCATGGTTTGGCTGTAGCATTATTTATCTAACCAGACCTTCACTAGTGAGCTTCTAGGCTGTTTTGTTTTTTTTTCCTCCCCTTAATACAGACAGTGCTACAGTGAACATTTACATTTTTTCTGCATATTTATATAGGGCTTCCCCAGTGACTCGGTGGTAGAGAATCTGCCTGCCAGTACAGGAGATGGGGGTGGGGTGGGATTCAATTCATGGGTGGGAAAGATCCCCTGGAGAAGGAAATGGCAACCCACCCCCTTAGTCCTGCCTGGGAAATTCCATTGTCAGAGTCTGATGGGGCTACAGTCCTTGGAATTGCAAAAGAAGTGGCTCAGTGGTAAAGAATCCACCTGACAATGCAGAAGATGCCGGAGACGCCAGTTCAATCCCTGGGTTGGAAAGATCCCGTAGAGTAGAAAATGGCAACTTGCTTCAATATTCTTGCCTAGAAAATTCCATGAACAGAGGAATCTGGTGGGCTACAGTCCATGGGTTGCAAAGAGTCAGACACAACTGAGCACGCCCTTATCCGTATATATGGGATATATACTGACTAAAAGTATGCACACGCAGTTTGAGTTTTGATAGATACAGACTGCACCACACTCCCACTTATAGTGTGTGACAGTGCCTGTTTCCTCACCCACTTATACATGTGGGGTATTATATGTAGATTTTCTTGGTATTGGGCAGTCAAAATACAGAAATTGAGAACTGGGTTGTTATCCTTCACTTCTGATACTAGTTTGTAATTTTTATCAAAATAATTGCATGTTCACAGTTTTTTACTTAATATTAAGTAAATTCTATGAATTTGAACTGATAAAATGCACTTATACCACCAAAATACTATGCTTATTGTTATATATATTGGCTTCTATATAAGATTTAATTTGTAACATGGTTTCTGCTTTAAAGAAAGCTTTTGGAGAATAGACATTTTGCTGTTCCCTAAACAAAGCATGGTATCTTTTACCTTTGCTCTTCCCCATAAAATTAGCTTCCCTGCCTACAAATTCCATAGTAAAAATCATCTCTTGTTTTAGGCCTTTATCATCTCACCAACCAGATGAAACTTATATTGAAAGTCCAGGGGCTTTGATTAAAATGTGCGTGTGTGTGCACACTTAGTTGCTCAGTCATGTCTGACTCTTGGCAACCCATTGAACTGTAGTCCTCCAGGCTCCTTTGTCCATGGATTCTCCAGGCAAGAATACTGAAATGGGTTACCACGCCATCCCCCAAGGAATCGTCCCAACCCAGGAATCGAGCCTGCATCTCCTGTGTCCTGTATTGCAGCCGGATTCTTTACTTGCTGAGCCATTAGGGAAGCATGTAGCCTACCAGGCTCCTCTGTCCATGGCAATAGTACTGCAGTGGGTTGCCATTTCCTTCTCCAGGGGATCTTCCCGACCCAAGGATTCAAGCCGGGTCTCCCACATTGTAGACAGATGCTTTACCGTCTGAGCCACCAGGGAAGTCCACACACACACACACACACACACAGACACAATATATATACACACATACACACATATATATATATA
The DNA here is from genome assembly GCA_006408695.1 of Aepyceros melampus. Taxonomy (NCBI): domain Eukaryota; kingdom Metazoa; phylum Chordata; class Mammalia; order Artiodactyla; family Bovidae; genus Aepyceros; species Aepyceros melampus. The sequence continues at coordinate 240,634 of SJXQ01006656.1, read as the reverse complement.
CACACGTATATATATATATGTGTGTGTATATATATATATATATATATATAAATGAATGAAAGTTAACCTTGTACCCATTGGTTAAATTCTTATCTTTAAAATGTAGACACATGTATCTATATATGCACCTCAGAAATACGAAATATTCAGTAAGAACCGAGCAAGTTATACTTGAAAGGGATGAATGAAAGTTAACCTTGTACCCATTGGTTAAATGCTTATCTTTAAAATGTAGACACATGTATCTATATATGCACCTCAGAAATACGAAATATTCAGTAAGAACCGAGCAAGTTATACTTAAAAGGAACTTTCCCCTGCAGGCAAGAATTTAATCAAGGACAATTCATGTGAATTGCCTGTTTCAGCGATCTCAAGGGATCTCAAGTTTCAGTGACCTGAAAGTCCATTTATTCGTCCATGCTCACTTATTCATTTCTCTTTTCCTTGGTTCATTATTTTAAGATTGGCTTATTCATGTGTCTCTGTAAAGTGTTTTGTTTATTTTTTGTAGGATGGGGACCAAGTCCTTTTCATTTTTGTAACCAACATAACACATGCTTACGTATAGAGGACCTGGTAAATATTTGCTAAATATTACATTTTTAAAGTTAAATGCCTTTTTCCTTTTAAAAATATTTCAAAACCTTTAAGCCTCTTATGGCACTTAGTAGTAGTAGTAGTAGTTTAGTTGCCAAGTCGTGTCTGATTCTTGCAACCCCATGGACTGTAGCCCGCCAGGCTCCTCTGTCCATGGGATTCTCCAGGCAAGAACACTGGAGGGGGTTGCCATTTCCTCCAGAGAACAGAGATTTGTAGAACCTGTTAAGCCAATTGGGAGCTGTGCTGTAGTGAGAAATCCATCTTATAGCCACCAGGTGGCAACAGTTGAGCAAAAAACTGGTTTTCTGCTTTATGAATGTTACTGTTTCTTAACAGTAGAGGGTGGCATGTTACTTTACAGCACATTGAAAAAATGAGTTGCAAAGTTTTTAAGGCTGCACAGAACATTTTATTGTTTTAGGATGGTGAGTAACTATTTTAGCTGATTTATGTAGAATACTGATGTTAGCAATATATTAGATAGATTTTATGTAAATATTTTTTAAATTTTTCATGAATATTTCTTATTGGTATTTTTTATTTCAAAATGTTGGAATATTCCAACCGAATACTTAAATCAGATATTTTGTCTTTTCAGAATACTGAAAAGTCCCAAAATAGCTTATTTGAAGGATTGGTTTCAGTTGTCTTATTTTTAATATAAATCTTCTAAATTCATAAACTGGCAATACTCATACAGCTTTATTTACCCCTTTGTTTTCTCACTAGTTTTATATTGACAACTTAAAAAATTACACCAGTGTTTTAAAAACTAATATGTAAAAGAATGATGCAAAACATTTCTGGTTTTAACCATAGTATTCCCCGATTTTTACATTATAGAATTCTAGGAGAATTATCTCCAAGTTAGTAATAAAAGCCTTCTGAAATATTTAGTTTCATGGTACAGTATAACATTTTCAAAGCAGGTTTAGAGGAAATGACCAGTTAATATAATAACAATGAAAGAGTGTATTGAGGTAGATGTAAATCGCTAAGGAAAATAGGTTTTTATCAACAGCTGTAATATACATATTGATATAAATAGTACTATACATTGCCTAAAAGAAAAGATGAATGTATTCTGTATGTATTCTGCTTCTTGGGTGGTAATATGCTCTCATCATATACAATCAGACTCCTGTGATTTCCCAAGTCAGCATTAGCTTTCACTTATGTCTCTTTCCTAACTCTTATTTTTACTTAGACATCTCACTTTCTTCTTTTAATATGTTTGGATTTTCCTTTATTTTGTTTTTACTTTTAAAGATTTTATTAAGATTTTTCTTGTGATTAATTTTTTTGATGTGATTCTGATGCTTGTTTTTATCTGTTGGCCTTAAATAACAGGAAAGAAAGAAAGCAATAACATTTGAGTGGAGCCTGGTTTGTAGGGATTTAGGAATAAATTAAACAGTGATTATCCCATTTGTCTTTTCCCTCTCTTTGTAAAACTTGGGGCACTCTGTTGTTGTTAGCTGGCAAACATGGAATGATAGACTCCCAGTCCAGGAGTCTCAAGTCAGCGACTCAAGTCCTCTGGCCTCTGACCAGCTTACTCAGGTTGAGATGGTCAGATCCTCCCAAAGGAGATAAATGCACACTGGAGCAGAGGATGTTTATCCCAGAGAAATGAAAACTCATGTTCATATAAAAACTTACACAGAAGTGGCCATAGGAGCTTTATTTATTTATTATAGCCAAAAACTGGAAACAGCCCAGATGTCCTTCACCTGGTCAGTGGTTAAACATAATGTGGTATATCTGTCTTGTGGAATATGACAGTAAAGAGGAACCAGTGATTGATACATACAGCAACTTGAATGGCTCTCAAGTGAGTTATGCTTTGTGAAAAAAGCCAATCCCAAAGAGTTATGTACTTTGTGATTCTGTTTATATAACATTATTGAAATATTGTAATTACTGAGATGGGGAACAGATATTTGGTTGCTAAGAGTTAGGATAGGGCAGAAGGAAGTAAGGAGTGGAAAGACAGCACAAGGGATCATTGTGGTGATGGAACGTCCTGTGATTTGACTGTGGTGGTGTATACATGAACCTTCACATATGATAAAAATGTATAGAACTAAATATACACACAAATGATTACACTTGAAACTGGTGAAATCTGAAAACTACTGATGGATTACATCAATGTCACTTTCCTGGTTGTAATATTATACTGTGATTTACAAGATGTTACCATTGGGAGAACTGATAAACATTGCAGGAGCTCTCCATGTATTATTTCTTACAATTGCATGTGAATTTACAATGGTCTCAAAATAGAAAATTTAATTTAAAGAGAAGTTTCATTTCACTAGTCTGCCAGGTCCAGCACTAATCAGCCCAGTGAAGTCCATAAGCATGACCCCATTATCCCACATAATTAATGATTTTTTTGGTTAGAAACAATGCTATTTGGAATCCATGACAATGAACATGAGAATCTGTAAGTTCATGAATGGTGGTTTTGGTAGAAGCTTTGTGGGCAGGGAAGGCAAATCCATATTCAGAATAAATGTCCATTCCAGTGATAAATATATCACTGTCCTTTCCATTTCAATAAGTCCTATGTCACCAATTTGCCACCAGGTGGCTGGCTGATGCTCCCAGGGAATCATACTGTCTCGGAAACTTGGTATTGGTTTCTGCCATGGTAGACTGGTCATTTAACAGTGACTATAGCCAGATCACTACTCACAGGGTGAGTGGAAGTCAGTATTCCTGAATCTGTGTATAAGTTCCATTCCACAGAAATTCAGGGGCCTAGCAGCTGGTAAAATTTCTAGTTGGCCAGTGGTCTGGGCCATGTTGAGATACTCTTCCTACCCCCAAGATGGAAGCACATCCCTGCTGTCATGGCAACTTTGGTCTTGAACCCACTGGGGAGGTGGGCAAGAGTGTCAGGGAGAGAGGTTGACTGACTCCACATGACTAGCTGTCTTGTCCCTTGATTATTAAGATTCTTCTCTGCTGGAGAAATTATTGACGTGTGACTCATTTATTTTTTCACTCTGTGCCTGTTTGAGAGAGATCTGTCTTCCTATCTCTTTCCCAGACCTTGTCACATATTTCCCAATCCTGTTTCTGCTAAATCTCTGACCATCCAGCACAATCATTAGTCACTTGACACAAATCATTTTTGGTCTTCACTTTAGGCCATCTGTCTTTGCAGAGAGATAATCATTCAAGTGCCCTGCTCAGAGCCCTCTACTGCTGTCGTTTAGGGCTACTCTAGTTCTGCATACGCTACTCATAGAGACCTCAGAATACTCATTGTCCATCTCTGTACTGCAAGCATCACGTCTGCCAGGTTATAAAACTCAAGTAGTGGAAGAGCTTGCCTGATGACCTATACCTTTTGCAGAGTCTTCTCTTATTCTGGGCCCCACTCAAAACTGGCAGCTTTTTGGGTTACTTGTTAAAAGAAGAAGCATGTCCATACGAGTATTTGTTGCCTGCAAAAATCAAAGAGACCCATTAAGCACTGAGCTTCTTTGTGGTAAGAAAGGATATCTTGACATAGCCCAGACCTCTGGCTCCCTGATAATTTCAGCCAAGGCCCAGCATTTTTGTGAGATTCATTTCCCACCCTCTGGCATAGAGGTGTCTTCCCATGTGTCGAGAGTAGTTGGAGTTTCCTCTTCCAGGTCAAGTCAGCATATGTAATGAGTAGCATACTGTCCTATGGAATGGAATGGCCTTCAGAGTCTATGTAAACTAGACTGTGGCATAGAGCTAGAGAGTTAATGTAACCTGGAGGTATATCATCTTTACTAACAGGTCTAGAAAAAGAAAGCATTTGTTAGACAATTATTGCATGCCAGGTGCTGAGGGATATTTTAATTGACTCCAGCCGTGAAATCACATCTGGAACAACAGCTGCAATTGGAGTTACCCCTTGATTAAGTTTATGACAATGAACTGTCCTTCTGGAAGACCTATCTGTTTTCTGCAGGGGCCTCATAGGCAAGTTGAATGTGCATGTGGTAGGAGTCACCACCTTGCATCTTGCAGGTCCTTGACAGAGGTGCTGACTGCTGCAGTGCCCTAGGAAGGTGGTATTTTGCCTTTGACTTACTTCTTTGGTAGGTAGTGAAAGTTCTCACTTGGCCATTCCTACTCTAATAGCCTTCACTCCACAGATCAAGGAACCAGTGTGGAGATCCTGCCAGTGGCTGACTATACATGTTCCAGTTGTGCATTCTAGGGAGAATAACCATAGAGCAGGTTCATGAGACAGATCTGAGCTAAAACTACATTTATCACGCAATCTCCATAAGCCCTTATTCTGACTGGCACTGAATTTGTTCTTGAAGAGTTAGTGTCGGTTCAGATTATCTCTGGAAAGTCTGTTAATTTCTCCTCCCTCAGTTCTGGTAAATAGCCACAGACCCCTGTGGGAAAGCTGGAAGGAAGATTGGTGGTCCAGATTTCGGGTTTGGTAACAGCATCCTTCCGCAAGGGGAAAGACCTCCTTTTCATTCGAAAAGCTTGATGTCTGGGAATTGGTTCAAGGGAATTGGTTGAGGGGCTGTGAGTTTCATATGTGGTGATTCAATTTGTTCTCTAGAATTAGAGTTTTCCCATCTATTTTATTTCTAAGGACACCATAACCAACCAGCCAGTACCAGAAAACTCTACAGGTTTTTAGGCTCTGCAGCATTATGATAACCATGCCCATCATGTTATTGGCTAAGAAGTGCTGACCTGACTCCTGCCACTAAAGGATCTCATTATTTCCCGTTGAGTTCAGGGAGCTCTTGTTGGCAGCAGTTCTCACCGTCAGTCCTGGCCTACAGAGAACAGCTACCAAACGGCTCTCAGAAATGCTGGTTCTGCCTCCTCAAAGGTGTTTCTCTTAGTCTTGGTAAAGTACGTATCTTATAGATCCTCCTGGGGCCATAATAAGAAGTGGTGAACAGATCATAAATAATAAATCCATCCTAATGTTATAGTCTCTTCTAGCCTTTGAATACTTTTCTCAATGGTATACTAAGGAAGTTCTGGTATTTCAGCTTCATCTAGTGTAGTCTTTTATTGTGTCTAGGTTTCATTCAGTCCACCAAGCAAGCTATTAAAAGCCTCTCCCAGCCACTTAGGCTAATATATTGTATCTGAATCTCTGCCTGTGCATGAGTGCTAAGTTGCTTCAGTTGTGTCCATCTCTTTGCAACCCCTTGAACTGTATCCTGTCAGATTCCTCTGTCTGTGGGGTTCTCTAGGCAAGAATACTGGAGTGGGTTGCCATGCCCTTCTCCAGGGGATCTTTCCAACCCAGGGATCAAACCTGGGTCTCCTGCATTGCAGGCAGATTCTTTTAACATCTGCCACCCAGGTAGCCCCAGTGATGACTGGGTCTATAATGAATTGATTAATTTTTTTAAGCTACATTTTAGGGGGTGATGGGCCTACCAGAGGCATATTTTGAGAGCTTTACATGTGGCTATTTACTTATTTAATCCTCATAACAGCCCTGTGAAATAGGCATATTATTAACCCCCTTTTATATGTGAGTAAACAGTAGCACAGAGAGTCTAAGTACATTGCCCCAACCACAGAACAGGTGAGTGGACCGTCAGGACTTGAGCCACACAGTCCAGCCTCAGAGCCGTGAGGAGCCTGTGCTCCTACTCCAGGCCTTACCAACTGCTCATGCCTTGCCAGACAGCTGTCATTCTGATTCTTTTCTTTCCTGATGGACTGAGTTACCTATTGCTGCATAATCAGCCCTCTAGACTTATTTCTCTAGACCATTTATTTAATTATTATGTTTTTTAGAGAAGAGAAAAAATATATTGTATTTATTTTGCCAGGACAATAAACACCTTATTTTTATTTCTAGGTGAGGTGCACTTGGCCTTTCTGTCAAAAGTTCTGTGCTGGACAGAGAATTGCCTTCCCTGACTATATTCTTTTAATTATTCCACTTGTTTTCAGCCTCGCTTCCCATTCCAGCTTTCTATAATTCCTGGCATGATGGAGTCCTGTGCCTTTATGGAATTCTTCAGAATAGATTGACTTATTTTCATAACTTCTTCCTTCTGTGTATTTTTAGCTGCAGTTTCCTTCACTCTCCTTCACTAGTTATCGCCCTTCTGCATGCTTTGGTCCACTAGAAAGTTGTTTAAATTTCTTGCATACTTTTTGTCTCCATTCTATTCTCTTTAATATTAGCAGTTTGTAATTTTTTTGTTCATTCTTTTACCATCATTGGGCTTCCCTAGGAGCTCAGCTGGTAAAGAATCTGCCTGCAATGCAGGAGACCCTGGTTCAATTCCTGGGTTGAGAATATCCGCTAGAGAAGGGATAGGCTACCTACTCCATTATTCTTGGGCTTCCCTGGGGGCTCAGCAGGTGAAGAATGTGCCTGCAATGCAGGAGACCCGGGTTTCATCCCTGGATTGGGAAGATCCCCTGGAGAAGAGAACGGCTACCCCCTCCAGTATTCTGGCTTGGAGAAGCCTTGGGGTCGCAAAGAGTCAGGCACAACTGAGCGACTCTCACTTTCTTCTTTACCATCACTGAATGGAATTTCAGAAGGAGGGAGAGAAAAATGTTAAGGATCCACTGTGCCGTCTTGAACCACTACTCCATTAATTTTACTAAAAGAACTTTGTTATGAGCATAGCATTTATTGGTTAGGTTGAAGAAACAAGTTGTTGCAGCACAGTTAATAGAAGGAAGTCATTTTTAAATTACCTGTCAGAGAAGACACATGTAAAGATGTTTTTCTTGTTAACTAATATGAAGTAAAGTACGTATACCATTTCATTATTTTTGTTACTGTTTGTATTAAAAGAGAGAGCTGGGTAGGATTTGTCTTCCCCTTTCAACGTTTTATTACTTTATAAAACCATTTTTATATTATAGAATATTTAAGAATTCCTACTCCTAAACTTGATAGGTATCCAACCTTTTCATTAACAAGTGAGAAGAGAGATCCAGAGAGGTTAAGTGACAGTTGAGATTTTTAGCTATTTAGTGGCTGAGTTACTCATAGAGCCCAGATTTCCTGAATATTTGTTATTCTGCTTTACTGTTTGCTTCCTTTTAAGATTTTTAGTCATGTTTCTACTTTCCATCTTTTGAAGCAACTTGTATTTAAAGTCACTTTTCAGCCTGTCACGTGGCTGTGAGTAGCAGATATGGTATTCATGTGTGAAATGAGGTGCCTGCACTCACTGCTATCTTGTGCTTCCTCTGATTCCAAGCTGTATATTAAATATCTTCATATGCATGATAGTTTTATACATATTAATTTATGCATATGCTTTATAGGCTTCCCAGGTGGCTCAGTGGTAAAGAATCTCCCTGCCATTGCAAGAGACATAGGAGATGACGGTTCGATCCTTAGGTTGAGAAGATCCCCTGGAGAAGAAAATGGCAACCCACTGCAGTAGTCTTGCCTGGAAAACTCCGTGGACTGAGGAGCCTGGTGGGTTCCAGTCTTTTGGATCACAAAGAATTGGACATAGCTTAATGACCACTCATCAGTGTACATATGCTTTATATATTAAAACATTTTAAGTAATCCTCCACCCCAAAAAATAGATGAAGAAAAAGAAAGAAGTGGGTTGCCATTTCCTTTTCCAGGGGATCTTCCCTACCCAGGGATTGAACCTATGTCTCCTGCAGTGGCAGGCGAATTCTCTACTAATGAGCCCCAGGGAAGCCCAAAGATGAGTGCTGCTGCTAAGTCACTTCAGTCGTGTCTGACTCTGTATGACCCCATAGATGGCAGCCCACCAGGCTCCCCTGTCCCTGGGATTCTCCAGGCAAGAACACTGGAGTGGGCTGCCATTTCCTTCTCCAATGCAGGAAAGTGGTGAAAGTGAAGTTGCTCAGTCGTGTCCGACTCTTAGCAACCCCATGGACTGCAGCCTACCAGGCTCCTCCGCCCATGGGATTTTCCAGTACTGGAGTGGGGTGCCATTGCCTTCTCTGCCAAAGATGAGTAGAAGGCACACGAATCTGTACTCATGGATTTCTGAAAAAGCATGTGTTTGAAAAAAATTTTTTTGTAAGTTAAAAAAAAAAAAATCACCCTGTATTATATATGCAACCCTACTTCAAATAAATTCAGTATGTAAAACAACTTCTAGAAATGAGTAACACAAAACAGTTAAAGCTGTCTTTCCTTTAAAATTTTATTTTAGGAAAAGAAAATGACAGCATTAAAATATAATGTTAAAATTAAATTCAGGTCATTTAAAAATACTATGTAACCAGAGCTGCTAATTCAGACTACTAATTATACGATCCATAATCATTTTTATCTTGCTGTTTATTTAAATTTGTATTAAAACTATAGTCATTTTCATTAACTTGTATTCAAAGGTTTTTTTTTTTTTTTTTTTTTTGCAGATAGTCATGTAGGAATGAGGACTTCCCTGCTGGCTCAGTCAGTAAAGAACACCTGCAATGAGGGAGACCTAGGTTTGATCCCTGGGTTGGGAAGATCTGGCGGAGAGCATGGCAACCCATTCCAGTATTATTGCCTGGAGAATTCCATGGACAGAGGAGTTGGGGAGGGGGAGGCTACAGTCTATGGGGTACAAAGAGACAGACACGACTAAGTGACTAAGCACAGCATATAGGAATGAAGCCAGTTACCTTCTTGGATACCCTCCGTGCATACTCACCTCCTCACCTGCCCCTCACCCCAGGCCTGAGGCTTTGTCTAAGGACGCTTCTTACCTGCTCACCTTCCAGATTGCACCCGCGGCCACCACATCTCCACCCAAGCACAGATGCCTGCTTTTCTCTGGCTCTTCAAGGAGGACAAGAATGAGGAGGAAGCTGAAGAGTGTACCTGACTTTTTAAAGCAAGATTTTATTTCAATGTTTTTATTATTGCTGCAAAACAAATATACAGCAAAGTGACTTTTAAAAACTTCCCCTGTAAGCTATTATTCTATGTATATGTGTTAGTTGCTCAGTTGTGTCCGACTCTGCAACTGTTCCAGGTGCCTCTGTCCATGAGATTTCCCAGAATACTGGAGTGGGTTGCCATTCCCTTCTCCAGGGGATCTTCCCAACCCAGTGATCGAACCCTGGTCTCCTGCACTGCAGGCAGATTCTTTACCGTCCGAGTAACCAGAGAAGCCAAGAGGTTGTGGCTGCGTGGGCACGGAAGCTGTTACTGTGCTTACCATATTATACCTTTGCATTGAATTACATGCGTATCAATGTCTCTTTTCATATTCAGGGCTCTCCGAAAAATGTGGAATCCTTCGCGTCTATGCTGAGACATTCTCCTCTTACACAGATGGGACCTGCAAAGGATAAAATAGTCATTGGACGAATCTTTCATATCGTGGAGAATGATCTTTATATAGATTTTGGCAGCAAGTTTCATTGTGTGTGTAAAAGACCGGAAGTGGATGGAGAGTAAGTAGAATCATTTCCAGATGCTTTAAGAGTATGCATAAAAGTTGAGATATCTCAAAAGTATTGTTGGACTTTAAGTGGTGATTTTTTGAAAAGATAGAAAATAGGATTATTTCTCCTCATCATGCTAGTTAGTCCACGTGGGCCAAGTTCACATCATGTGGTATTAGTCAGGTTAGGCTAGATCATGTCTTCTCAAAGCAGTGAGATCAGTTTTGGGGAAGATTTGAATGCCCATCCTGATAATAAACCATTCCACATCATAAAATTAAAACCATCTTTGGAGTAATACATGCTGTTCAACCCATTGTATGTGTAACTTTTGTGCCTCTTCTTTTTCACAGTCTTCATCTGCCTTTCAAGAGAAACCTCTGATTTCTCTTTCTTTATGTTCTTTTCTCTTATTGTACCAGATTCTGATTCTTTATCATTTTTTTTTCTTCCTGTTTTGCATCTGCTCTCTGGATTACCATTTTTCCTATTATTTGAACAGAATTCATTCTGTTTATAGTCTTTGTAGATAAAGATAATTGTGAATATAAATATGCCTTATGAAAACCACTAAGGTGGGAGACCTGGGAATAGAACATAAAGAGGGAACAGAGATGCAGAACTAAAACTCTGAGATTGGAAAACGATAGTCAGCAAGATGGAAATGAACTTTTTCCATAAATTTTTAATACATACAAATGTAAAGAAACATGTATATCACTGGCATTTGCCAGTTTATAATAAATTTGGCTGAACAGGTAAAATATTCATAATTCAGCAGACTTATATATAAAATGCATCTTTTTATAAAGCTAATACCCGCTGGTCTGGCTTCACATTAGGTCAACTTGTAAGAATAAGGATGGCCAGTTCAACTGGGTGGCATCCATGGTGGCATGATGTAAAGCTTATCAGTTGTAGGGAGGAGAAGAAAGGATTTCTTTACATGAAATAATACTTCATTTGAAAATTACTGATATATTTTCTGTTAATGAAAAACGATCTGCTGTTGCACTTGCTAACAGTACCCAAGAGTTTAGGATCTCTTCAGTTTGGCAGGCACTGTTATAAGGGCTCATAAATAAGACAGATTAGCTCTCTGCTTCCATGAAGTTGGGGGAACTTACTCTTTTGTGAGAATGGAGGATAGATAATAAACTAGTGCACAAATCAGTTTTAAAAATTGGTAATTAAATGAGTAAGAAGAGGTAATATGAGACAAGATCTTCAGTGAGTAGAAGATAACAGTAATCAGAGAAGACCTCTGACCCTTGCTTCTACTGCTAAATGTTTAAAATGCCACCAGAATGCTTCTTTTTATTTATTTATTTTTTTCTGAATGCTTCTTTTTAAAAAAAGTGATAAACAACTGATAAGGATCCCAAATTGTTTTGGTTAACTGAATATTCTAATTAGCTAAATTACATCCTTTTAATAAGTTCTATAGCTTTTTTTGTATTCATTTCTGATTGTTGTTTAAAAGAACAAGTTTTCCGTTTTTGTCCCAGAAGCATGTTGTTGTTTGCTGGCCAAGTTGTGTCCAACTCTTTGCGACCCCATGGACTGCAGCATGCCAGGCTTCCCTGACCCTCACCATCTCCCAGTGTTTGCCCAGGTTCATATCCATTGAATCGGATAGAGTTATGCAAAAAGGCTTCAGAGATTGCTCTGGGAGGAAAGGGGGCCGTTAGGTCCTATTTCAGAGCAGCTCTGCTTTCACTGTTTTTATATACTACAGTTCTGGTAACGTCTTGTTTAAGGTGTTGGGGGAAGTGGTGGTGAGTATTTCTATCATACAAAAAAAGTTCGAAAAACACTTTTAAAAGAAAAATTAAGTCTAGAAAGACATTGCATTAATAGTAATATTTAGAATATAAAGTATAGTATTTAGGCATGAATAATAGTATTGTGATCTACTTTGAGTGAGTTGCAAAGTAGACATATTATAATTACATTCAGAAATTTTGGCAGTGTGGTTGGGACCTAACTCTTACAGTACCAGCCTCAAAAGTTTTAATCATTTTGTTTTTTAAACATCAATTTATGACTTGGAATCAGAAATCAGATTATAGCAAATCAAAATGACCCTGGCATTAACTTTTTTGGCAGTTATCATTGAATTAACTGACTTGTTAAATTTAATCAAGATTTTCTTCTATAAAACCCATTAGCCTATACCAGCACTTCAGTTCAGTTCAGCTGCTCAGTCATGTCCGACTCTTTGCGAACCCATGAACCGAGCACGTCAGGCCTCCCTGTCCATCACCAACTGCCGGAGTCTACCCAAACCCATGTCCATTGAGTCGGTGATGCCATCCAACCATCTCATCCTCTGTCGTCCCCTTCTCCTCCTGCCCTCAATCTTTCCCAGCATCAGGGTCTTTTCAAATTTAGTCAGCTCTTCGCATCAGGTGGCCAAAGTATTGGAGTTTCAGCTTCAACATCAGTCCTTCCAATGAACAACCAGGACTGATCTGCTTTAGGATGCTATCAGCACTTAGAATTAGACAATTAGAAACTAATAGTTCTGTACCATAACTGGGCATTTTTGCTTCTTTCAGTTGAGGTATATATTTAGCAAAAGCTAGTTGTATTTGTTTCCAAACCCATTTATATTATTGCTAAATAATTTATGTGATTATTACATAAATTAATAAAATAGGAGTTTCAAAAGGGTCTTTGTTCTTATGAAAGCTAATTTTAATGTTTTAGAAAGGTACCATAAAGGAATCTTTTAAAAATAAAATTGCTATTAAATTAGTTTAAGTAAACTGTAAAGATGGGGATAAGGGCGGCAGTTCTTTCTGTCCCTGTGTTGGTTTAAAGTGACTGACTCTGGCAATCCCTGACTTTGCAGTATCAGTTCAGTTCAGTCGCTCAGTCGTGTCCGACTGTTTGCAATCCCATGAGTCGCAGCACGCCAGGCCTCCCTGTCCATCACCTGTTTATTTAAGGAGATCAGTACAGAGCTCCAGTGAGTGGACCTCTTCTCAGTAAGAAGGCCTGGCCCTCTCTCCGAATATTTGCATTAATTGCTAAGTTAATATCTCTACAGTTTATGTGTATACTTGTTTTATGGAGTCCTCCTCACTTTGACCTGCTTTTCCATGAACCAATCTATGAGTCAGGGGACTTCTACTGTGACTTAAAAATACAAAGCACTTTTCCCTTTAAACATTTATGTGTTATTAATACAGCACACAATTTCACAAAATTTGTCCTAGTGTGGATTAAGATCATTTCATTTCTGTATCTGATAATATGATAGCCAGGCTTTTTAAAACATATGTTGGCACCGTATGTACATTGTCTGATTTGTTCTGCACAAGAAGCATAGGCAATAGAAGATATTATCCCCATTTCCCAAATGAAAGTAAGTCTCTGAGCATAAACAAGGTGCTGCAGTCACACAGGTGTAATTAACAAGGCAGAGATTAAAGCCTAGGGCTGTGTGTATCCATCACTCAGGAATGTTCTTTGACTTTGCTGTGCTGCTCTCTAAATCCTACAGCATGTAGCTATTAGTACTAAATGTTATAGAAACTTCCTTGAAATAGTCTGACATATGAACTAGCTTTATGCCAGGGACCTTAAAAGCAGTATGGTAGTAAATCTCTATAGAGGTCTGTTAAAGACTGGTAGGTAGTCAGTTCTAATACCCTGGGTTATGGTGTCCATGATACAGTGTGTTTGGGTAGTATTACCACCAATAATGTAATGGCCAGCAGGTCCAGGCTTTGTTTTAGAATGGTTGTAAATCATGATTGTGGTGACTCCTGTAGTCACAGAAACTAGTTAATGTCTGACAGTGATAAGTAGCTTAGAGTCAGCATGCCTCTTGTTATTTGGGAGTGAAACATTTCAAAAAAGTTTATTTTGCAAAGGGTAGAAAGTTGACTATGTATAACACAATTTTTAATTGATTTCATTTTATAAAATGTATCATTTGTTTTCTTGAACCTTATTAGACCTAAAGTTGTTTATCTTATTTGTTTTGATGACCCATCATCATAATTATGAACATTAATTTCTGTATTGTATCACAACTTAAATATATAGAATTATTGTTCGTCAGCCACGTAATCCTTCAGTTTTGTAGTTTTTGTGTTTCACCTTTGTGTGTCATGTTTCTTTTTCTATTGTATTTGTGTCTGCATTTTTAGCTTTCTTAGACTTCCTAATTTTCTTCTAATATTCTGATGCCTGGGAAATCAGTCATCAAAATTGTGCTTGAAATAAGACAACTAGAGTTTGAATAAGGATGTCAGAGCTTCTTAAGTAAGAAAGTGTATGTACTTTAATATGTGAACATCAATATGTATCTTGACCACTCCTAAGCTCCCCTGCTTAATTCTCACTGGGTTCTGTGGAGACTTGATGTCACCAGATAACTAACTTCCTGATCATTGACATGTAACCAGGTCGGGGTCTTGCCCCTATGTTGACTATGTGTTCACTGAAGCCCTTGATAGGGAGAGTCACATATCAGAAAGTGTTTGTTGAATCAATCAAGGTCTGAGTGTCTTGGACAGGAGCAGTTGTTGTGGTTGAGACTTTAACACCTCTAGTAGGAACAGTAGTGAAAATAGGATGGGATTATTGGATCTCAAATACTGCTTGAGATGGTGCCAGTTCTTACAGTGTGTGAAGTGAAAGTCACTCAGTCAGGTCCAACTCTGTGATGCCACGGACTATACAGTCCATGGAATTCTCCAGCCCAGAATACTGGAGTGGGTAGCCCTTCCCTTCTCCAGGGGATCTTCCCAACCCAAGGATCGAACTCAGGTCTCCTTTATTGCAGGCAGATTCTTTACCAGCTGAGCCACAAGGGAAGCCCTTGTGCAAAATATTGCTTTGTGGCATTAATTAGTTTGGTTGGCTTGGAATATACCCATAATACATTTTATTAATCTCAAGAACTAAGTTGCTGATTTTATTAACCTTATTTTTAAACAAATAGGCCATAGTATAGTTTTTCACTGAGACAGCAAACATTTAATGAGCAGCTATTGTGCACCACTTCTTGTTTTATGTTAGTGATGTACAGATGAAAGACAGTCCCAGTGTTCTGGGAGTTTGTGAGTCAGCTGGGGGATAGAGATGTAAACCAATGCAGATAGTAACGTGTCAAGTTTTGTTTACTGTACCCTACCGGCAAGGAGAAGAGAGGATCCATGATGGAGTCAGCTTGTGGCAGAGACAGTTTCCCAGAGGAACTAGTAGTTGAACTGAGTTGTAGAGGAGGGATAGGAGACACAAAGTGCAGGAAATGAGAGGGAGCTGTACTTGCCAGAGTTTTCAGTGAAGAGAACTCAAGTGGCTTAGTTGGGTTAAATTTAGGAGAAGTGAATTCGGAGAGTAGGGACATGGGCAGGAGCCAGATCCTCAAGGAGTTTGTGTATCATTTTCAGACATTGAGGCTTTACTCTGAAAGTGGTAAAGATATTAAAATATCCTGACAGGTAATAGGGACCACACTGTGTTTCAGTGAGATCATTCTGGCTGTGATGTGGAGTATGTATTAGAAGAATGAAACCAGAGTTAGAGAGGCCAGTAAGGAAGCTTCTGGGAAGAAATAACAAAAATGTGAATTAAGGCTGCTACTGCTGCTAAGTCGCTTCAGTTGTGTCCAACTCTGTGCAACCCCATGGACGGCAGCCCACCAGACTCCCCCGTCCCTGGGATTCTCCAGGCAAGAACACTGGAGTGGGTTGCCATTTCCTTCTCCAGTGCATGAAAGTGAAAAGTGAAAGTGAAGTTGCTCAGTCGTATCCGACTCTTAGCGACCCCATGGACTGCAGCCTACCAGGCTCCTCCGTCCATGGGATTTTCCAGGCAAGAGTACTGGAGTGGGGTGCCATTGTCTTCTACTAGGAATTAAGTCTAGGGGTCAGGAAAGGAGATTTTTGCTAGTAATTTAGGAGAATGAAGAAACAGGTGTTGGTGACTAATTGTGGCATGCAAGTCAGAGGGCAAAGCTTCTGATGGTGTTTGATTTTAGACACAAATGAATAGGTAAATAGAAAATTGAGTTGTATTGGGGAGGTGGAGAATGGAAATTTATTATGTTGATACTTTTGCCTGCTTCAAAAAAAATTTTTTTAATGTCCAGATTTAGTTTGATTCTCCCTTTCCCACTCAATGGTTATAATACTTCTGATTAGTATCAGTTAAAGAACATTCCTCTTTTTTACTGAAATATCAAATCCTTATGGCTGAACCATGCTCACCTTTTTGGTAAAAGAGCCTTATTCTCTAAGTGTTTTTATTTCATTAATTTATATTTTGATTTTTTTGTGAGAATTGTATACGTTTCTGTCAAATCCTAAATTCAATTTTATGAGTAAAGTCCATTGATTTATTCATGTTTCATGAAGATTGCACCTCTTAAAGCATTATTTCTACACTCACTTCTCTCTTACAACACACAAGATTGACAGCTCTGAAAATCAAAAGGTTTCAAAACAAGCATGATTGGCAGTTCTAAGGTAACTAGCACATGCACTGAATATTATTTGTACTTTTGTTTGACATTGAGGTGGAATAAACAAGTTAATTTTCCAGTCTTTGTTTCTATTTCAGGTTGTGTGATGTATAGGGTCATATAAAGAGTGGAATGGATACTGAATGTTTCAAAAACTAAAGTTTTCAAGGTATATTGGTAGGGGGAAAGAGAAAATAAGAATTTAAATTAAGTAGCTCTTTTTATTCCAGAGGACTTGGTTCACAGTTAAAAAGTAGGCTTGTTTTTAAATAGAGTGGTTATTGAAAATCATTCTATTAGGTTTTCTCAACAGAGCTCTGATTATTTTTTAGGAAATGGTTAAGAATATATGTTGGAGAAGGCAGTGGCACCCCACTCCAGTACTCTTGCCTGGAAAATCCCACGGATGGAGGAGCCTGGTGGGCTTCAGTCCATGGGGTTGCTACAAGGCGGACCCGACTGAGCGACTTCACTTTCACTTTTCACTTTCATGCATTGGAGAAGGAAATGGCAACCCACTCCAGTGTTCTTGCCAGGAGAATCCCAGGGATGGGGGAGCCTGGTGGGCTGCCATGTATGGGGTTGCACAGAGTCGGACACAACTGAAGCGACTTAGCAACAACAGCAGCAAGAATATATGTAAATTATAAAATAGCTTAGGAATGATCTGAGTTCATGAAACACATGTAATGCTGACTCTGAATAACATTAGACAAAAAAAAAAGACAGGGGACGGGGCTCATAGATACAGAGAATGGATTTGTGGTTGTCAGAGGTTGCAGGTGGGTGAAATGGTGAAGGTGGTCAAAAGGTACAAATTTCCAGTTATAAAATAAATAAGTCATGGAGATAAAATGTACCACATGTTATTACAGTTAATAATACTGTGTTCCATATTTGAAAGTTGTTTAGAGAGTAGATCTTAAAAGTTCTCAATGCAAAAAGTTGTATTTGTTACTGTTTATGGTGATGGATGTTAACTAGACTTGTGGAGACCTTTTCACAATATACAGAAATAGTGAATCATTACGTTCTACCCCTGAAACTAATATAATAGCAAATGTCAATTATACCACAATAATAAATTTTTTTAATGAATAACATTATAGTTTCCCACCCACCTTCCCTCAGGTATATGGTATAGCGGTGTTCTTTTATTTTGATTTTTTTTTCTATTGGATTCTATTTTGCTTGATGTACAAAATTCATTTACTTTTTGTGGCTTATTCACATACATGCAGCTGTATGAGCCCACAGACTGTGTAAATTTAAATGTCTCGTAAGTTTGCCTTATATACTTTCTCAGGACTGTAAAGGTTAAAAGTGTATCTGGAAACTCCTATGGTGGCTGCTTGATAAGGAATGCAAGCAATTAAGTGTTCCCACAAAAGCTTTGAAGTTAATATCCTATTAGGACAACAAGGAGAAAAAGTCAAGGCTGCACTTGTACAATTGGTTCAGGCTGTAGTTCTATTGACTTAAAAGTAGATTTTAGAAAAATTAAATTATCTTAATAGAAATTGTGAATCCTGTTTTAGTTTGTAGAATTTCATATTAATTTAAATTGCCACTTGAATACATCTAGA
This sequence comes from Aepyceros melampus, assembly GCA_006408695.1. Taxonomy (NCBI): domain Eukaryota; kingdom Metazoa; phylum Chordata; class Mammalia; order Artiodactyla; family Bovidae; genus Aepyceros; species Aepyceros melampus. The sequence continues at coordinate 222,574 of SJXQ01006656.1, read as the reverse complement.
GACTTTCCGGAACCCAGAATTTCAACATGTCCTTTGTCATTTGTGGTTAATAATACAAGCAATAATAACTAACATTTGTTGAACACTCTGTGCCAGGCACTTTGCTAAGAGATTTGCATGTGTTTTTTTAAACATCTTTTTATTAAGTAGATACTAAAATAGATACTGTTAGAATCCTTATTAAAAAGCACTGAAGAAATAAAGGCTTACAGAGATTTAAAGTAACTTACCCAAGGACAGCAGGTAGTAAATAAGCAGAGAGGAGAGACTGTTAGCTCTAAGCCCATATTGTTAACCTCTAATGTACTCATCAAATGCACTTCTGGGGTGCGCCGTGTATGTGTGACTTGCTAATTTTCTCAGCAGATGTTAAGTATCTTAATTACAGTGTGCTGAATGCCAACAAAGGTCCATCTAGTCAAGGCTAAGGTTTTTCCAGTGGTCTGGATGTGAGAGCTGGACTGTGACGAAAGCTGAGTGCTGAAGATTTGATGCTTTTGAACTGTGGTGTTGGAGAAGACTCTTGAGAGTCCCTTGGACTGCAAGGAGATCCAACCAGTCCATTCTGAAGGAGATCAGCCCTGGGATTTCTTTGGAAGGAATGATGCTAAAGCTGAAACTCCAGTACTTTGGCCACCTCATGAGAAGAGTTGACTCATTGGAAAAGACTCTGATGCTGGGAGGGATTGGGGGTGGGAGGAGAAGGGGATGACAGAGGATGAGATTACTGGATGGCATCACGGACTCGATGGACATGAGTCTGAGTGAACCCCGGGAGTTGGTGATGGACAGGGAAGCCTGGCGTGCTGCAATTCATGGGGTTGCAAAGAGTCGGACATGACTGAGTGACTGAACTGAACTGACCTGAATGCAGTTTAGAAGAACTGTATGATGTCTTTAAGAGGAAAGATGTATATAGCCCAGTAACACAGGAATATATGAATGAATGCCTAAATGAATGATGTGATTAAGCCTAGAAGTGTTCAAAGTAGAACAGAGTTGAAATGGTTTTATGAAAAAAAGAAGGGGGCTCCTCACAGAGATGAAACTTTGGCTTGAATCTGAAGGGTAGGGGAAGGGGCATTGGAAGATGGATAATGAGAGAACAGTGGTGGAGGAGATGGCATGAGCAATGGCACAGAATTGAGAAAAGCCTGTCTTCTCCATCTGTGTAACATATTACTCAAAAACTTAATGGATTAAGACAATAAACATTTATTATCTCATGCAATTGCTGTGAGTCTGGAATTTATGAGTATCTTTGCTAGACCGTCCTGACTCAAGGTTGTTATGAGCTTCATTTAAGACATTGGCCAGGCTGCATCATCTAAAGGCTTAACTAGGGCTGGAGATTTTGCTTCCAAAGTGGCTGCCTCACGTGCCTGGCAAGTTAGTGCTGGCTGTGGGCAGGAGGCCTTAGGGCTTTGCCACATGGACTTCTCCAGGGCTCCTTGAGTGTCCTCACTGCATAACAGTTAGCTCTCCCCTGAGTGAATACGAGAGACCTTGGAAGTGGTTGTGATGTCCTTTATGACCTAGTCAGACATTGTCACTTCTGCCATATTTTCTTCATTAGAAGTAAGTCAGTAAGCCCAGCCCACACTCAGTGGCTGAGGAGTTAGTCCCCACCTTTTAGAGGGAAGTATGAACATAACGTGTGTACATATTTAAAATCATCATGGGTCAAGAGCCTATGGCTTGGATGAAATTTTAAGGAGTAATGAAATATTTGGGCTTCCCAGATGGCTCAGTGGTAAGGAATCCACCTATTAAGCAGGAGACATGGGTTCAGTCCCTCCATCAGGAAGATCACCTAGAGAAGGAAATGGCAGCCCACTCCAATATTCTTGCCTGGGAAATCTCATGGACAGAGGAGCCTGGTGGGCAACAGTCCATGGGGTCACAAATAGTTGCACACAAGTCAATGACTAAAATACAACAATTAAATATTTGCTTTACTAGACAGGCAAGGATCCTTACAGAAAACTGAATTTCAAGATGAAAATTTGTGATACAAGATACAAAGGAGCTGAATTTGGGGACTGGTGTCTTTGGATGATACACTGGTAGTGATATGAGAGTGGATAGGCAAGGCCAGTTCTGAGCCTATCATAGATATCTAGACGGGCTGACTACTGGTTGGACTAGAGTAAGAAAAAATGGGAAAGGAAAGTTAGGAGAGACTGTGCGAAGAAGTTGACTGATAGGTTTTGGTGACTGGTACCAGCCCAGATGACTAAAAAGATGGAGGTCACAGCGAAAAGAAAGTTGGATAGAGTTGCTGTTCACAGGGCAGGGCATGGAGCTTGGTTTTAGACACATGGTTATTCTGTAGATGTTTGGCCTTTGCAGCTGAATTTATGAGAAATTAAGATATAGAAAAACAGTAGACCTGAAATTAGCAACTTCATCAGTTCAGTCGGTCAGTCGTGTCTGACTCTTTGCAACCCCATAGACTGCAGCATGCCAGGCTTCCCTGTCCATCACCAACTCCCAGAACTTGCTCAAACTCAAAAGTCCATCAGGTTGGTGATGCTATCTAACCATCTCATTCTCTGCCATCCACTTCTCCTTTTGCCTTCAATCTTTCCCAGCATCAGGGTCTTTTCCAATGAGTCAGTTCTTCGCATCAGGCAGCTAAAGTATTAGAGCTTCAGCTTTAGCATCAGTCCTTCCAATAAATATTCAGGACTGATTTCCTTTAGAATTGACTGGTTGTATCTCCTTTCAGTCCAAGGGACTCTCAGGAGTCTTCTCCAACACCACAGTTCGAAAGCATCACTTCTTTGGTGCTCAGCTTTCTTTATAGTTCAGCTCTCACCTCCATACATGACTACTGGAAATACCATAGCTTTGACTATACGGATCTTTGTTGGCAAAGTAATGTCTCTGCTTTTCATATTGGGCTCTAAGTTTCTATATCTTCTGTATCAGCAAAAAAAAACAAAAAACAAAGGCAACAGCATCAGTGCAGTTTTGTGTTTGTGCCACATTAAGCAAGAGTGATTTTTTTTCCCCCCAAAAGAAATCTTGCAGTGTTCAGGTTCAGGCATCCTGTTAGAGTTCAATAGCTTTGTTTCTAAAAGTGAAATAAATGCAAAAGTAGAACTAGCAGATGGGATCCTTTCAGAGGATAACGACCTTGCCAGGTATATTCAGCATAGGATCATATTGTAGGACTTTAAGCAGAGTTCTGAAAATGCTTTCATTTATTTCTGGTAGAGTCCTTGTTACTTTACCTTTTTCACTCTTAGTCCTCTTGTTCCTCTCTCCACCTCCTTAGCAGATCGCTTTATCTCCTTCGTTATTGAAATTAAGCTCATACATTAGTTTAATCTATATGAAATTGCTACTTTTTAGAATAAAAATAGCTGAATATCTGAAATATCATATTAATTCAACTTAGTACTCCCTGGCTTTCCTATTCTCTACTTTAAATTTTCTCTGATATTGTCTTTTCTAGAAAATTTGATAAAATTTGAAACATTTTACCCTTCAAACTATTCTCTTCCTCCCTGTCTCCCAGATTGCCCTTATTTTCTATATTTCATTTCTTCCTCAGTTCAGCCCACCTGACTCTGCCCTCACCAAGTGCTAACTAAAAGCTCCCTCTTAAATGCATCAGTGACCTTCTGGTCCCCTGCCCAGTTATTTTTGCTGAAGCTCTCTGTAGTATTCAGTACTGTCTGTTGACCATGTTCATTTCTGAAATTGTCATATACCACCTTTTTCTTGGTTCTCCTTCTTTCCTTGTTTTTTTTTTTTACATTCTTCTAAAACTGCTTTCCAAAATTTTAGAGAATAAAAATGATAGGAAGGAGATACTCTGGTTTTTGGAATGTGTAGGGAAGTTGATAGCAGGGCAAGTGTCAGGAAGAACTTGAGTGGGGAGGGCCAAAGGCCTTTGGTTCTAATCCTCCGACAATCAGTATCTACAGTAAAAGCTCTTTTACCCCAGAGTTTTAAGCCAACTTTTTATTCTCCTCTTTCACTTTTATCAAGAGGCTCTTTAGTTCTTCTTCACTTTCTGCCATAAGGGTAGAATGGTGTCCTCTGCATATGTGAGGTTATTGATCTTTCTCCTGGCAATCTTGATTCCAGCTTGTGCTTCATCTAGTCCAGCGTTTCACATGATGTACTCTGCATAGTAGTTAAATAAGCAGGGTGACAATACTCCTTTCCCATTTGGAACCAGTCTGTTCGTCCATGTCCAGTTCTAACTGTTGCTTCTGGTCCTGCATACAGATTTCTTAGGAAGCAGGTAAGGTAGTTTGGTATTCCCGTCTCTTGAAAAATTTTCCACAGTTTGTTGTGATCCACACAGTCAAAGGCTTTGGCATAGTCAATAAAGCAGAAGTAGATGTTTTTCTGGAATACTGTTGCTTTTTCATGATCCAGCAGATGTTGGCAATTTGATCTCTGGTTCCTCTGCCTTTTCTAAAACCAGCTTGAACATCTGGAAGTTCTCTGTTCACATACTATTGACACTTGGCTTGGAGAATTTTGAGCATTATTTTGCTAGCATGTGAGATGAGTGCAATTGTGTGGTAGTTTGAACGCTTTTTGGTGTTGCCTTTTTTTGGGATTGGAAGGAAAACTGACCTTTTCCAGTCCTGTGGCCACTGCTGAGTTTTCCAAATTTGCTGGTATTTTGAGTGCAGCACTTTCACAGCATCATCTTTTAAGATTTGAAATAGCTCAACTGGCATTCCCATCACCTCCACTAGCTTTGTTCATAATGATGCGTCCTAAGGCCCATTTGACTTCGCATTCCAGGATGTCTGGCTCTAGGTGAGTGATCACACCATTGTGGTTATCTGAGTCATGAAGATCTTTTTTGTACAGTTCTTCTGTGTATTCTTGCCACCTCTTCTTAATATTTTCTGCTTCTGTTAGGTCCATAGCATTTCTATCCTTTATTGTACTCATCTTTGCATGAAATGTTCCCTTGGTATCTTGAATTTTCTTGAAGAGATCTCTAGTCTTTCCCATTCTGTTGTTTTCCTCTATTTCTTTGTATTGATCACCGAGGAAGGCTTTCTTATCTCTCCCTGCTGTTCTTTGGAACTCTGCATTCAAATGGGTATATCGTTCTTTTCTCCTTTGCCTTTTGCTTTTCTTCTTTTCTCAGCTACTTGTAAGGGCTCCTCAGACAACCATTTTGCCTTTTTGTATTTCTTTTTCTTGGAGATGGGCTTGATCCCTGCCTCCTGCACAATGTCACGAACCTTCATCCATTGTTCTTCAGGCACTGTATCTATCAGATCTAATCCTTTGAATCTGTTTGTCACTTCCACTGTATAATTGTAAGGGATTTGATTTAGGTCATACCTGCATGGTCTAGTGGTTTTCCCTTCTTTCTTCAGTTTAAGTCTGTATTTTGCAATAAGAATTTCATGCTCTGAGGCACATCAGCTCCTGGTCTTGTTTTTGCTTATTGTATAGTGCTTCTCTATCTCTGGCTGCAAAGAATATAATCAGTCTGATTTCAGTTGGTTATTGACCATCTGGTGATCTCTAAGTGGCAGAAAGTGAAGAACAACTAAAGAGCCTCTTGATGAAAGTGAAAGAGGAGTGTGAAAAAATTGGCTTAAAGCTCAACATTCAGAAAACGAAGATCATGGCATCTAGTCCCATTGCTTCATGGCAAATAGATGGGGAAACAATGGAAACAGTGAGAGAATTTATTTTGGGGGATTCCAAAACCACTGCTGATTGTGAATGCAGCCTTGAAATTAAAAGATGCTTGCTCCTTGGAAGGAAAGCTATCACCCACCTAGACAGCATACTAAATAGCAGAGATATTACTTTGCCAACAAAGGTCCATCTAGTCAAAGCTCTGGATTTTCCAGTAGTCATGTATGGATGTGAGAGTTAGACCATAAAGAAGGCTGAGCGCCGAAGAATTGATGCTTTCAAACTATTGGTAAGGCTCTTGTGTGTCCCTTGAACTGCAAGAAGATCCAACCAGTCCATCCTAAAGGAAATCAGTCCTGAATATTTGTTGGAAGGACTGATGGTAAAGCTGAAACTCCAATACTTTGGGTACCTGATGTGAAGAACTGATTCACTAGAAAAGACTCTGATGCTGAGAAAGATTAAGGGCAGGAGGAGAAGGGGACAACAGAGGATGAGATGATTGGATGGCATCACTGACTCAACAGACATGGGTTTGAGCAAGCTCTCAGAGTTGGTGATGGACAGGGAAGCCTGGTGTGCTGAAGTCCATGGGATCGAAAAGAGTCTGACATGACTGAGCGACTGAACTGAACTGAACCCCAGAATTTAAGCCTAGGTTAATTTAACCAGGCATGCTCACTCTCTCAGTCGTGTCTGACTTTTGTTACCCCATGGACTGTAGCCCGCCAGGCTCCTCTGTCCATGGGGTTTTCCAGGAAAGAATCCTGGAGGGGTTACCATTTCCTCCTCCAGAGATCTTCCCAACCCAGGGATGGAACCTGTGGCTCCTGAATTGGCAGATAGATTCTCTACTTTAACCAAGAGAATTGTTCAAAAAGCAGTGGATTGGAGATCTCCTATTTTTTAAGAAAAATCCCAGCATTATAATAATTGAAAACTACTTTAAAAGACTGTAATGCTCAGTTGTGTTAGACTCTTTGTGACTGCAAGTACTATAGCCCCCCATGCTCTTCTGTCCATGGGATTTTTCAGGCAAGAATACCAGAGTGGGTTGTCATTTCCTCCTCCAGGGAATTTTCCTAGCTCAGGGATTGAACCCATGTCTCCTGCATCTCTTGCATGGGCAGATGGATTCTTTACCACTGAGCTCCTGGGAAGCCCTCTTAAAAGCCTATAAATGACACTATAAATGTCTCAGTTTATATGTATTACTTCTTTCATTTGGTAAATTCAGGTTCAACATAGTCCTGTACTTGAAAATATGATGCTTTGCTTTTCACTTGTTTTAATTTTTAAGAACAGATTTTTTTCCATAAGTATACTGCAGTTAGCTTTCCTCTAAAATTTTATTTAAGAACCTTAATTTTGGACCTAAAATAGAATACTTTGTGTTCCTTTTAAAAATGTAAATTAGCTATGAAATAAGTATAATTAGACCCATAATTAGTACTGATTGAGCATATTATAATGTTCATGTGGATTTTATGCTGTTGTCTGTGTCATTTTTTAATTTATTAAGCAAATGATTCTTTCCTTGATGTATTTTCCTTAAAAGCATTTAAAATATACAGTCCTTCTTTGAAAATGTGGTTATCGAGTGTTTGTTACGATATGTAGTGGAGAGAGCTACCCGTCTTCCAGTGTGGAATATATGATTTAAAATTATCTGGCTTCCAAAATATGTTGCTGTGAAGGTATGTATTTTGAGACTTAACATTTTTACTTGAATTAACATCACCTCAAAACTTCTATTTTACTCACTATCCATTTAGTTTCAGCCTTCACCTTTATTTTTTATTTACTGGGAAGACATATCCAAACTATTTTTGAATGTTAACAGCTAAACATAAACTCTGAAAGTCTCAATCTGTTCCAGAAACTAAATATCTTTTCCTAATTGCAACTGGAAATATTTTAGCCTGCCTATTTCTTGAATGTAATTTATTTAGAAACTTTAATTTTGAATTTTGCTGTTTTCCAAATACTATACCTTCAGCATGAATTTTTTTTAAAGTTGGTTCCATTTATTTCACCAAAGAACACTTTCTGGAGTTTGAAGGAAAATGTTCCCAAAGTGGTACCTAAAGTTAAGTATATGCTAGTTTGATACAAGTTCTAGGTATGTAACTGATGGTGACGATGACATTGATGATTGCTAACAGCAGCAGCCACTTCCTAACTTTAGCACTGGCTTGTGAAATCTCCCTTTTGGCAAAAATAATTTTAAAATATCTGGTATAATGCTTTGTAGATGTTCACCAAAAACAGTCATTGCTTACCTTTTTGTTAGACAAGAGTCACAAAAGCATTTAGCTCACAGTAGGTATTGCAAGTTTTGGTTGGCATATACTGTTATTGGGCTTCCTAAGTGGCACAGTGGCAAAGAATATGCCTACCAATGCAGGAGCCGCAGGAGATGCAGGTTCCATTGTTTCCTGGGTTGGGAAGATCCCCTGGAGGAGGAAATGGCAACCCATTCCAGTATTCTTGCCTAGAAAATCACATGGACAGAGGAACCTAATGGGCTATAGTCCCTGGGGTTGCAAGGAGTCAGGCATGACTTACCACACATGTACACTCGATACACTATTATTAGTTCCCTTTTTGTGTTATAAAGGAACAAAATTGCCTTCAGTGATGAGTGCTATGTATTCCTGTTTCAATAAAGAAGTGAGATCATCCTAATTTTAAGCAGAAAAATAAAATTAATGTTGAATTAATGAGAATTTATTATTTTCCAGAATGAAAATTAGGATGTATCTGTTCTTGTCTTCATAGTTGTCTAACATTATCATAATCATTATAGCCAGCAGTTACTAGCTTTAGCTCTTACTATGTGAGTCACTTTACTTAGCATCATAGTGGTTTAGGCCCAGTGGCCCTGAAATAAGAATTCCTGAACTTGAATCCTGGCACTTCAACTTACTAATTGTGTAATCTTGGTCAAGGTGATTAACTTCATGGAACCTCAGTTTTGTTGCCTTTAAAATGGATGAATGAGATGATTAGTCCAATTGGTTTGGGAGAGAATTAAATAAGATTGTCATCATCCTCTTGAACAGCTGACATTACCTTTTCTACAGGTCAAACAGATAACGATGCTTTACATACATATCTTAACTCTCATATTTACTTTACAGTGGAAGTAAGTGAGCCTCACAGAATTAAATGACTTTCCAAATCATTTAGGCTTATCAGTTATACTTAGCAGAAACCTTACAAACTTGTGGATTAAACAGATAAGAGACTTACTTTTCTTTCATAAGAATCCTGGATGCTAGTGGTTTCTGGGAGGGGCTTCAGCTGTTTGACATTAGCGTCACCTTCTCCTTGCATCACAGGTACAGAAAGGCTGCTGATTCCCCTGGGCTACATGTCTGGGTTCAGGAGAGGAAGAGAGTCTGGGAGGGTTCAGTTGAGTTCAGTTCAGTCGCTCAGTTGTGTCCGACTCTGCGACCCCATGAATCGCAGCACGCCAGGCCTCCCTGTCCATCACCAACTCCCGGAGTTCACTCAGACTCATGTCCATCGAGTCCGTGATGCCATCCACCCATCTCATCCTCGGTCGTCCCCTTCTCCTCCTGCCCCCAATCCCTCCCAGCATCAGAGTCTTTTCCAATGAGTCAACTCTTCACATGAGGTGGCCAAAGTACTGGAGTTTCAGCTTTAGCATCATTCCTTCCAAAGAAATCCCAGAGCTGATCTCCTTCAGAATGGACTGGTTGGATCTCCTTGCAGTCCAAAGGACTCTCAAGAGTCTTCTCCAACACCACAGTTCAAAAGCATCAATTCTTCGGTGCTCAGCCTTCTTCACAGTCCAACTCTCACATCCATACATGACCACAGGAAAAATCATAGCTTGACTAGACAGACCTTAGTCGGCAAAGTAATGTCTCTGCTTTTGAATATACTATCTAGGTTGGTCATAACTTTTCTTCCAAGGAGTAAGCATCTTTTAATTTCATGGCTGCAGTCACCATCTGCAGTGATTTTGGAGCCCCCAAAAATAAAGTCTGACACTGTTTCCACTGTTTCCCCATCTATTTCCCATGAAGTGATGGGACCAGATGCCATGATCTTCATTTTCTGAATGTTGAGCTTTAAGCCAACTTTTTCACTCTCCTCTTTCACTTTCAACAAGAGGCTTTTTAGCTCCTCTTCACTTTCTGCCATAAGGGTGGTGTCATCTGCATATCTGAGGTTATTGATATTTCTCCCGGCAATCTTGATTCCAGCTTGTGTTTCTTCCAGTCCAGTGTTTCTCATGATGTACTCTGCATAGAAGTTAAATAAGCAGGGTGACAATATACAGCCTTGACATACTCCTTTTCCTATTTGGAACCAGTCTGTTGTTCCATGTCCAGTTCTAACTGTTGCTTCCTGACCTGCATAGAGATTTCTCAAGAGGCAGGTCAGGTGGTCTGGTATTTCCATCTCTCTCAGAATTTTCCACAGTTTATTGTGATCCACACAGTCAAAGGCTTTGGCATAGTCAATAAAGCAGAAATAGATGTTTCTCTGGAACTCTCTTGCTTTTTCGATGATCCAGCGGATGTTGGCAATTTGATCTCTGGTTCTTCTGCCTTTTCTAAAACCAGCTTGAACATCAGGGAGTTCACGGTTCACATATTGCTGAAGTCTGGCTTGGAGAATTTTGAGCATTACTTTACTAGCATGTGAGATGAGTGCAATTGTGCGGTACTTTGAACATTCTTTGGCATTGCCTTTCTTTGGAACTGGAATGAAAACTGACCTCTGCTTCTTTTATCAGGAAAACAAAATCTTTCTTAGCAATCTCTTCCAGATTTCAGCCTACATTTCTCTGGTGGCTCAGACGGTAAAGCGTCTGCCTGTAATGCGGGAGACCTAGGTTCAATCCCTTGTCGGGAAGATCCCTTGGAGAAGGAAATGGCAACCCACTCCAGTATTTTTGCCTGGAGAATTCCATGGGTTGAGGAGCCTGGTAGGCTACAGTCCACGGGGTCGCAAAGAGTTGGACACTACTGAGCGACTTCACTTTTCCTTGATCAGACCTGATGGCTCCTCCCTAACTGCAGAAAAAACTCTGAAAACCAGAGTTTAATCTTTTCATTGTGAGGTGCTGCAAGGGAATAGGGGAGGGCTTCTCTTATCTAGCCAGAGGGCCTAGCAGCTTTGCCTGTGCATGCTGAGTCACTTCAGTCATGTCCAGCTCTTTGCAACCCCATGGACTGTGGCCTGCCAGGCTCCTCTGTGCATGGGATTTCCTAGGGAAGAATACTGGAGTGGGTTGCTGTGCCCTCCTTCAGAGGATCTTCCTGAAGCTCCAACAACGGTTCAGTGGCAGAGCTGGGTTTCTCACCCAGGTGGGTGTGTATATGTGCTCAGTTGCATCTGATTCTCTGCCAACCCATGGACTGTAGCCCACCAGGCTCCTCTGTTCATGGGATTCTCCAGTCAAGAATACTGGAGTGGGTTGCCATGCCCTCCTCCGGGGATCTTCCCAACCCAGGAAAAGAACCTGCAGCTCCTGCAGGGGGTTTCTTTAACACTGAGCCGCCAGGGAAGCACTTAATCCAGGTGTGTCTTGCTCCAAAGCTTATTTCTCCAGTTCTCCCTCTCAAAGAATTAAGACATCCTCACAAACAATTTGAAGAACCATTTTCCAACATCTATATACAGGCACAGTTTTTCTTCTTGAAATTTTGTGTTTTTCAGAATAAAAATTACTTAACCTTTTTAGGCTGGCTGAATTTTGAAGGTTTGAATTAGTTGTCCCTCCCTATTTTCAAATAAAATATAAACCAAAATTAATGATTGAGTGCTTTTCTATTAGATATGATTACCAAGTTATGTTTATTTCAGGGAATTTCTGATAACTTTTTTCAACTTTCTGTAGTAAAAAACACCCATAATATTCAATAATCATTAATGTAATAAGGTTTTGCCCCTTTCCGTTCTAATTATTATGTTTTAACTCATGGTAAATGAGTTTGTCCTGTGCTCATTTCCTAAGGGGTGGTTATCCACTGATTTCATTTTCTGGAATGAAATTATGTCACAATTCTTGGAAACTGCATATTTATTTATTTGTTTTGTTTTTTTTTTCAGAGATGAGGGTCGGATGAATAGTGGGTGAAATGAAGGTCATAATCCAAATTCTTGATTCAGCCCTCAAATACATAACCATAGCTTACTCTTTTGTCTTTTTAACATTTGAGATAAGTTGCATTGAATTTTGTAGAGATAAAAGGATAAGGTGCAGTAATATTTTGATCCAGGCAGCATTATTCACATTTTGTAAGCAAGGAGACTAAGCCTAGAGAAGTAAGGCGACTTCTGCAATCAGTGAACTAGTACACTGTAGGGTTTGGGTTGGAGCCCAACCTGTTGCATGATGTGTTGAGAAGATAGAATCCTTAGCAATCTGTTCACTTAGAACAGATCATTCCATTTCTTTTAAAATATTTAATAACATGTTTCTCAAATAAAAAATACCTCTGCATGCATATACACTAAGTTGTTTCAGTCATGTCTGATTCTTTGTGACCTTATGGACTGTAGCCTGCCAGGCTCCTCTGTCCACTGGATTCTCCAAACAAGAATACTGGAGTGGGTTGCCATGCCCTCCTCCAGGAAAAAAATGCCTCCAGGAATCACTTTTTACATTTAAACAACATTTTTGTTGCAGTAGGCTTTTGTGAAATAATAAAGAAACATTATTAAGTATAAACCATAGTTTATCCTTTTGATTTCTGTAATTGGACAATTAAACAGAATATTTTGAAATGTGTCTTTATTATTAAAAAAGGAAAGTAGAAAAAAGTATACATTTATCATTGTAAGTATCATCCAATACTGTGTCCTTTTACACTGAAAGTTGATAGCTTACTGGTCTTTCCCATTTTTCTGTATACTCTTGTTTGTAATAAAAAATATGCTACTGCCAAACCAAATTCAATTGAATCTGTTGGTTCCTTCATTTTGGATTAAAGCTTTAATTCATTTATTTACTCTATATATTGATCACTGCAGTATCAAAGCTAATTATCTCCATTGATCATCCCAAACTACTAAAATTGCACTTACGTTGGAATTTCTATTGTTAATTTTTTCTTTTTGTTTTAATTTATGAAAGTAATGCAGTCTCATAAAAAAGCTATGGGAAATTCCCAAGTAGGAAAATTTGAAAAATTCCTAGGTTCAATTATTTAACTATGTATGGTGATGAGTGTTAACTAGACTTAACAGTGTTGATCATTTCAGAGTACAAATATTGAAACATAATGTTGTTCAACCTCAAACTAATATGTTATGAAAAGTGAAAGTGAAGTTGCTCAGTCGTGTCTGACTCTTTGCAACCCCATGGACTGTAGCCCACCAGGTTTCTCCGTCCATGGGAGTTTCCAGGCAAGAGTACCAGAGTGGGTTGCCATTTCCTTCTCCAGGGGAATCTTCCTGACCCAGGGATCAAACCCAAGCCTCCCACATTGTAGGCAGATGCTTTACCCTTTGAGCCACCAGGGAAGCCTGAATATGTTACATCATCAGTTATACCTCAAAAAAAAATATATATATATATATATAATATATGAAAAATATATATATAATATGTTGTCAGTTATACCTCAAAAACAAACAAACAAACAAACAAACTGCTGAAATGACAGGCACAACAACAACAAACCCTTCATAGATCCACCAGTCATTTTGGTAAATTTCCTTTCGGTCTTTTCATTAGATACAGGTTTTCATCTTATTTGTATATGGTTTTAATCTCCCAGTATAATTTTGAATCATAAGTTTCTCAATTTTGTAGCACAGCCTTTTTCATTATGAAGAATGCTTTATGTATCACCTAATATAGCACAGTTTCTTTAAGCAGTCCTGTTTATTAGACATGTAGGTTGTTTCTGCTGTTTTAACTCATGTAAGTGGCATAACTGTGAACATCTTTGAGGGTAAGACTCTAGGACTATTTCCTGAAGAAAGATTAATTGAAATAAGTTGACCTTTCTTGGTAGTTCAGACTATAAAGAATCTGCTTGCAGTGCAGGAGACCCGAGTTCAATCCCTGGGTCAGGAAGATCCCCTGAAGAAGGGAATGGCAACCCACTCCAGTGTTCCTGTCTGGAAAATTCAATGGACAGAGGAGCCTGGTGGGCTACAGTCCATGGGTCACAAAGAGTTGGACTAGACTGAGCGACTAATACTTTCACTTTTCATGTAGCATTCCATTACTAAACTAGTGATATTATTGACATTTCCAGTTTTCAGTACTTTTATAAACACTTCAGAGATAATTCTCTACATGAATCTTGGTATGATTATCTGACTATTTCCTTGAAGTAAATTCTTTGGAATGGGAAGATTGGAAAGGATGTATATTTCCTAAAAATTTACACATACTTTCCATTTGCCACAAAGAGACTTATTTGTCCCTAACACTGGTTGTACCAAAAGCAGAGACATTACTTTGCCAACAAAGGTCCGTCTAGTCAAGGCTATGGTTTTTCCAGTGGTCATATATGGATGTGAGAATTGGACTGTGAAGAAAGCTCAGTGCTGAAGAATTGATGCTTTTGAACTGTGGTGTTGGAGAAGACTCTTGAGAGTCCCTTGGACTGCAAGAAGATCCAACCAGTCCATTCTAAAGGAGATCAGTCCTGGGTGTTCTTTGGAAGGACTGATGCTAAAGCTGAAACTCCAATACTTTGGCCACCTCATGCAAAGAGTTGACTCATTGGAAAAGACTCTGATGCTGGGAAAGATTGAAGGCAGAAGGAGAAGTGGATGGCAGAGGATAAGATGGCTGGATGGCATCACCGACTCAATGGATGTGAGTTTAAGTGAACTCCAGGAGTTGGTGATAGACAGAGAGGCCTCAGTTCAGTTCACTTCAGTCACTAAGTCGTGTCTGACTCTTTGCGACCCCATGAATCACAGCACGCCAGGCCTCCCTGTTCATCATCAACTCCCAGAGTTCACTCGACTCACGTCCATCAAGTCAGTGGTGCCATCCAGCCATCTCATCCTCTGTCATCCCCTTCTCCGTCTGACCCCAATCCCTCCCAGCATCAGAGTCTTTTCCAACAAGTCGACTCTTCGCATGAGGTGGCCAAAGTACTGGAGTTTCAGCTATAGCATCATTCCTTCCAAAACACCTAGGGCTGATCTTCAGAATGGACTGGTTGGATCTCCTTGCAGTCCAAGGGACTCTAAAGAATCTTCTCCAACACCACAGTTTAAAGGCATCAGTTCTTCGGCACTCAGCTTTCTTCACAGTCCAACTCTCGCATTCATACATGACCACTGGAAAAACTATAGCCTTGACTAGATGGACCTTTGTTGGCAAAGTAATGTCTCTGCTTTTGAATATGCTATCTAGGTTGGTCATAACTTTTCTTCCAAGGAGTAAGTGTCTTTTAATTTCACGGCCACAGTCACCATCTGCAGTGATTTTGGAGCCCCCAAAATAAATTCTGACACTGTTTCCACTGTTTCCCCATCCTGGCATGCTGCAATTCATGGGGTTGCAAAGAGCCAGACACGACTGAGCGACTGAACTGAACACTGGTTGTTATATCATTTTATCTTTCATGTAGTCTAATAGACAAAAATAGTGGCATTGTTTTAGTTTGAACTTTTGATGACTAGCAGTGTTCAGCATCTTGCCATTTATTAAATTCTGGAATGATGTTGTATTCCAGTTTCATTTCCGTATTCCAGTTGCTCATTAGTCTTTGGATTTGTCACTTTTTAATATAAACCCTTTGTCAAACTGTTAAAACTATTTACTACCAGTTTGCTGTTGGTTACATTTATCATATAACATTTTCCTATTATTATTGATTTTTATATACTTTTTCTTTTATACTTTCTACTTTGGTTGTCAATGCTCAGAAAAACTATTGTCTCCGTGGAAATATTGGCATATGTTTCTTTCTAGTATTTTATAGTTTCATATTTCAGTCTTTATTTTAAAATATTTAAAATTTATCTTGGAATAAGTAGAACTGCTACTTCCTGCCCCCCATAATAAGAATTACTGATATGCATTGATCCCATATTACCTTCTTTTATTATTCTTAAGACTGGTTTATTTGAATTCTAACCTCTCTTCCTTAAAATCTCTATTGTCCAGGTGACACTTGTGACATAGTTATCATTGCCTGCCCATATGCAAAATTAGTTTTGACTATTTAAAAAAAATAATATTCATTTTTATTTATTTATTTGATTGTGCCGGGTCTCAGCTGTAACATGTGAGATCTAGTTCCCTGATGAGGGATCGAACTCCAGCCCCTGCATTGGGAGGATGGAGTCTTAGCCGCTGAACCACCAGTCAAGTCCCTAGTTTTGACTATTTATATTATTAACTTATTTTTGAGCTAAAGACTGTAAACCACAATGTATTGTGTCATTCTCAGCATTTTTTCGTTACTAAAATAGAATAGGATATATTAGAATGTGCTGCACATAGCAAGACTAATTATATCTTTCAGGAAATTTATTTCAGTTGTGTGTTAATGTGTGTATAGAAGATTTCTCTCTTTTTAAAAAAATATTTATTCATTTAGTTTTGGCTGTGCTGGGTCTTCATTCCTGTGCTGGCTTTTGTGTGGTTGTGTCAAGGGGGGCTACTCTCCAGTTGCAGTGCTCACGGTTCTCACTGTGGTGGCTTCCCTTGTTGCAGAACATGGGCTTTGGGGTGCATGGGCTTCAGTAGTTGTAGCTGCTGCTGCTGCTGCTAAGTCACTCAGTCGTGTCCGACTCTGTGTGACCCCATGGACTGCAGCCCACCAGGCTCCTCTGTCCATGGGATTTTCCAGGCAAGAGTACTGGAGTGGGGTACCATTGCCTTCTCCTAGTTGCAGCACATGGGCTCATTAGAGCACGGGCTCAGTCGTTGTGGCCCTGTGGGCTTAGTTGCTCTGTGGCATGTGGGGTCTT
The DNA here is from genome assembly GCA_006408695.1 of Aepyceros melampus. Taxonomy (NCBI): domain Eukaryota; kingdom Metazoa; phylum Chordata; class Mammalia; order Artiodactyla; family Bovidae; genus Aepyceros; species Aepyceros melampus. The sequence goes on along the minus strand of SJXQ01006656.1, from coordinate 206,002 downwards.
CCTACACCAGAGATCAAACTTGTGTCTCCTGCATTGGCAGGTGGTTTCTTTACCACTAAGCCACCAGGGAATCCCAGAAGGGCATCTTTATGAGGGTGCTTGGTTATGGTGTAAACCATTTCTTGCTTTGTCAGCCATCATCGTCCAGAGATTGTAAAGGTGAGGTTAAAGGCAATTGTGGAAGACTAAAACCACTGCTGACCGGAAAAGACAAAGTGGCTGGTGCCGGAATGTGGTAAGAGCTCTGATTCGTGTGCGCCTGGATCTTCTGATCTGAATAGATTCCCTCCGTCTTCTGCTGCTAATCGCACTTTCCCCCTGGTCACTTGTCAGCCTGCTGCTGTTTCCAGTGTTATAAACTTCCTCCTGGCAGAAGCACCTGTAGGAGTTAGTGGTCCTTGGCCAAATTTTCCTTTAGTCTCTGCTTCACACTTAGTTATAGAAACTAACTTGCCTTGTCTTCCTGTATAGGAAGCATACCCAATTTATAGAAGTAAAGCCCCTCACTGTCTAGAATATGCAGTTTACTGCATAGTTTAGGAAGTTACTGTTCCCAAATTGTGTGCCGCAAACCTGTTGGATAGTACCTCTTTTTCATCTTTACCATATGGTTGTAGAAGCTAGTGTTCATTTTCTTCTCCAGATCAGCATACTGCCTTTACTTTGCCCTATGAATATGCATTAGTTTTCCATATTAAAGATAGTTTTTCTTCTTTCTAATGACTGAAAGTATGAGCTATCCTTGAGTAGATAAATTCTAGTTGAGTTTCTGAGAAATTTAATTTGTCCTTTTAAACTTACATTTAATATCCTCCACTATTTTAGAGTGATGTATGTCTAAATGGTGGTGGTGGTTTAGTCACTAAGTCGTGTCCGACTCTTGTGACCCCATGGACTGTAGCCCGCCAGGCTTCTCCTTCCATGGGATTCTCCAGGCGAGAATACTGGAGTGGGTTGCCATTTCCTTCTCCAGGGGATCTTCCCGACCCAGGAATCGAACCTGAGTCTCCTGCATTGCAGGCAGATTCTTTACTGACTGAGCTACAAGGGAAGCCCATGTGTAATATTTCCATTTGGTTTAAGTAATACAGGGAGTATTTAGTCATGGCAACCCTTTTTAAAAATAGCAATTTAAAGCTATCTTTCTGTGTTTTTGATCTCTGCATTTGAATTTCATATGCTAATAGTATGTAGTTTTTAAAAATCATATTTATCAATACTTGTATTTTTTTCTTTAGTTACCTGTTAGGAAAAAATAAGGAGTTTGTATTCACAATCTGTTTAATTGTTATGATTTTTAAAAGCAAGAACTTTCTGATGAATGGACACATAAAATGCTATAGCCACTTTGAAATTAGGTTGGTAGTTCCTGAAATACTTAAACAGAGTTACCACATGACCCAGCAGTTCCATTCCCAGGTTTATAACCGGAAGAAATGAAAACATATGTCTACTCAAAAACTTATAAACAAATGATCATAGCAGTATTACTTGTAATAGCTAAAAGGTGGAAAGAACTCAAATGCCCACCTCCTGCAAAATGTGGTATTTATATGTGTGTGTGTGTGTGTGTGTGTGATTCAGCCATAAAAAGTAATGAAGATACAACCTGGCTGAACGTTGAAAACATTATGCTAGGTGAAAGAAGCCAGTCACAAAGGACTACATATTGTACATGTACCTGAAATGTCGAGAGTAGGCAAATATAATGAGGTAGAAAGTAGATTAGTGGTTGCCTAGGGATGTGAAGATGAGGGGAAGGGCTTAAGGGATTGATGGCTAGGGGCTATAGCGCTTCTTTTTGGAGTGATGATGATATTTAAGAATTGACTGTGATAATGAATGCACAGCTCTTTTTTTAGTGAGTACAGTATACATAAAACCATTGAAGTCCTTACTCTAAATGGATGAATTATATGCTATGTAAATTATATTTTAACTTTTTTCATATGGTTATCTTGTTATAATTCATGCTTATATTTGAAACTGTCATAGATCTCTTTAAGAGTGGGGGGGGCAAAAAAGGTTTTCATAGGCTTCTGTTTTCTTTTCATTCCGTTTTGTAGTTAGAAAATCCAGTGTTTACTTGAGAATGATGGAAAAGGCCAAGTAATATCTTCGAGGCTTATGACGACTTTGCATCTCATAAGTACTCTGAAAGTGTCTCTGGGAACCCAGGTCGAAGCACTGTACTGTCTTAAGAGAATCATCCATACTCAGTGTCTTCTGGAATTCCTAATAAATTTCAGTGAGCACCTGGCCAACAGAACATTCTGTTACCCAGCTGGTTTTCAAGGCGTGGTTCTGGAGCTACACATTAGAATTTCCATTTCTAACTTCTTGCTTCCCTTTGATTTACTCTAATGGGTAGTTTTTGAAAGGAGTCAGATTGTGCCAAAAGTTAGATTTTTATGCTATCCACGCTACTCACTCACTTAACCAACTCTCCCTGCCAAGAAAGGGATTCAAAAGCATTGTGTCACCTGCCATAGAGCTCGGTGTGTCTCCTTCTCTCTCCCTAAGTCAAGTCATTTTGAATCCTGAGCAGATGCAGAGAGCAGTAGTCTTTCCTGAAAAAGAAATGGCAGCTTCAGGGAGGCTCAGTTGCTTTTCTGTTTCGTCTTGTGAACTTGAACAAGTCACGCATGGTCTTTGGTCCTCAGTCCCATCAGCCTGTTGATCTTTTTTGTGACTTACCAACTCTAAAATCTATTATTTTAATTTGGGGGGAAATGATCTGATTACAGCTGTCAACAAATAGACATTTAGACACACTGACTGCTCTTATTCATGGTTTCCAAAATTGCAGGCATGCTGATTTCATAGGACTAATCCCGCTGCCCTCCTCTCCCTTATCATGGCTTCTAAAGGAAAGTCCATTGTTTGTTTATATTAAAGGCAGCATTTTCCCAAAGTTACTATACAGTGCAGTTCACCTCATTTCTTAGCCCAAACAATACATGTGGTGCCACAGAGTCTACCATCAAATGGCTCTAGTTAGTCCTTTATAAAACAAGCTCAGAGAGGTCCTTGTCACTGCTGTGTTAGTCAGAGGATCCCAGCAAATAACCTCAGACTTTATTTATAGCCCTGTATGTTTTGGATTTATAACATTCTATCTGTTATAGACGTAGTATATTATTTGCTGGTTACTTTATAATTGTGATAGTTTCATGCCACCCACCGTAGGTTTTTCTGCAGTGGTTATCCTAACCACAAATTAAGGAGTTATTTTTCTGTGGTTCAGTTATACACAAGAATTATATTGCAAGAGTTGCTGGAGCCCAAGTTCTGTAAACAGTTTTTTTGGAAGAAGTCTTTGTCTAACAGACTTGACTAGATTGCTGGTACTCAGAACATTAGAAGTCAGAACTTAGATGAGTAAAATGTAACTTGTCAATAAAATCGTAGAATATTGTGCTATAAAATGTCAGATGAGAATCTACCAGCCGCTGTCCACGTTGGTATACGGCAGCAGTCTTTTCAGTAGGATAAAATTATAGGAATTTTCCTGTGCCTAGAGCAGTGCCTTTATACTTTGGGGGTCATAGGCCAACTTGAAAATATAGTGGGAGCACATTGTGTGTCTAGGAAAGTTTACACTTGTATATACAATCACACATTTTGCATGTAATAGCACACAGGGTTCACAATTCCCCCAACACATTCATTAACCTTTAGAGACCCATGAACTTAGGTTAAAAATCCATGGTCTGGAAATCTGGGAGCAAGGTAATTTTATTTTTTGGAGTCACTAACGGTGATAATTTGGAGGTAGATATGTTCCTCATGGCAGCATGTAAGGTGGCTGGATTTGTTGAAATAGCGACACACACGCTTGGCTCTTGGATTTACTGCTGTGGCCAAACATGTGTCATAGTAGGTGCTCTGTAAATATTTATTGAATGAATGAAATTGATCCAAGGAGAAATGTGTTCTGTGGAAGAAGAAATGACTCTTATTTCCAGATTTCTGTGTATCTTTTTTCTGAAAGTGAAGAAAGTGTTAGTTGCTCAGTTGTGTCCAGTTCTTTGTGACCCTATAAACTGTAGGCCCCTGGGCTCCTCTGTCCATGGAATTCTCCAGGCAAGAATACTGGAATGGGTAGCCATTCCCTTCTCCAGGGGATCTTTCCGACCCAGGGATCAAACCCTGGTCTCCCACATTGCGGCAGATTCTTTACCGTCTACCTTCTCTTAATAGCTGATAGTTCAGAAGCAAAATAAGACAAAATGAGGATGCATCTAGCAACATTACCGTGGAGGCGTTTGAGGATCATTTACTTCTCACCTTGCACAGCCATCATTTGTTTTTCTTTTGTTGCAGATAACCAGATTTTTCCATCATTCAGTCTTTTCCATTTCAGACATTACTTTAGTAATTAGGGAAAAGGCAAGTCTCATAAAAAGGTTTTGTACTGTTTCTACTTATTTTCAAAACCTGCAGGATTTCATGAAATATAATTTTGGCTAAATTTTTGGTTTGATAAATGATGGAAATTTTGCTCTGTGAGATTTCAGTCCAAATTTCCAAGTTCTTTTTCTATACATTTAAAAAATAATAGCCCAAAGCTGGGCTCAATATTTTCTTTCTTCTCTGAAATTCAAATAGATATCTAAGATTTTGAAGGTTTTTCTACTTCCCTAGTGAATGACTTCAAAAGAAAATCCTTTTCATATAAATGCCTTTTTTTCTTAAATAGGTTTAGTACATTATCTTCAGTCACTTTTTGAGAAGTAAATGAAATTACATTGAAGTTCACATATAAATTACCCTCTTTGTTTTGTTGTTGTTGTTTTATACCACACCTAAGAAAGGGAATTCTAAAATTAATTGACTTAATATAAAAGTCTAGTTCATAATCTCAGCTATAGGAGTAACTTTTAAACAAGAAGCTAATATTAATGACCAATTGCTATGATCCAGGCAAATGTGTTACATGTATCAACTCATTAACCCTTACAATATTGTAATTGGCACACAGTATCATTCCTATTTTATAGTGTCAGCAACTGAGAGCACAGAGAAGTTGAATAACTTGTCTGAGGCCAAGTTGTCACCCACTCACAGAACTTGAATTCAAACATTTGGAGTCTGATTACAAAGCCTATACTCTTCAGTTCAGTTCAGTCGCTCAGTCATGTCTGACTCTTTGTGACCCCATGAATCGCAGCACGCCAGGCCTCCCTGTACATCACCAACTCCCGGAGTTCACTCAGACTCACGTCCATTGAGTCCGTGATGCCATCCAGCCATCTCATCCTCAGTCGTCCCCTTCTCCTCCTGCCCCCAATCCCTCCCAGCATCAGGGTCTTTTCCAATGAGTCAACTCTTCGCATGAGGTGGCCAAAGTACTGGAGCTTCAGCTTTAGCATCACTCCTTCCAATGAACACCCAGAGTTGATCTCCTTCAGAACGGACTGGTTGGATCTCCTTGCAGTGTCCAAGGCACTCTCAAGAGTCTTCTCCAACACCACAGTTCAAAAGCATCAATTCTTCAGCGCTCAGCCTTCTTCACAGTCCAACTCTCACATCCATACATGACCACAGGAAAAAACCATAGCCTTGACTAGACGGACCTTAGTCGGCAAAGTAATGTCTCTGCTTTTGAATATACTATCTAGGTTGGTCATAACTTTTCTTCCAATGAGTAAGCGCCTTTTAACCACCTCTATATTGCCTCTTAAACTCTATAGTCAGGAGTGGATAAATGCCACAGGCAGTCAAGGAAGGCTTCACAGAGGTCGTCGGTCATATTTGAATTGATTCTTAAAGAATGAGTAAATAATATAAAGAGTATGTGTCAAATTATGTGAATTGAGACCAAGCAGAATGTTTAGTGTAGGTATCAAAATCTCAAAGTATTTATTAATAGTAAAGGCTCCAGGGACAAGGAACTTAGCAGTTCTGTCAGAAGTCACTAATCAAATATAGAGAAACTTACATGTCCTGTCAACTATCTGGGGCAGTGCTGGCCACACTTCTCTCTGCTGTAGCCTCTTTTGCTACTTCAGGAAATCTTCCCTCCACCTCTTTGCTTAGAGCTCAGTTGGTTTCCCATCCCCCTACCCAAGGCCTCAGACAATGCCCTCAACCTTGGTTATCCAACATGACAGCTATCTCTCGGGTACATTGCTAAGTCAGCTGCATCATGTCTGACTCTTGGTGACCCCATGGACTGTAGCCCACGAGGCTCCTCTATCCATGGGATTCTCCAGGCAAGATAGTGGAATGGGTTGCCATTTCCTTCTACAGGGGATCTTCCCAACCCAGAGACGAACCCACATTTCTTACATCTGCCTCATTGGCAGGCAGCTTCTTTACCTCTAGCCCCACCTGTACAGGGCGATAGGAAATTCCATCAGAAGCATATTGCTCATACACAACCCTTGTTTCTTGCTTATGCTGAGTGTCTTTTGCAGTTTCCAACAGTACCGTTAGTGACACCTGACCACCCAAACAGTGGTCTGTGGGTGGCAGTGCTGAAGCCACGCAGGCTGTTCCACCCGATTAGACCACAGTAGGCACCGACCCCAAGCTGGAATAAAACCAAAGTGCCATCCCTTGGATTTTGGAATTGTGAACAAGGAAAATGTGATTAGTCTCGTCATATATCTCAGCCTTTAACATAAATTGAAAGGTTTTGAGTAACCATATTGTATGCCATGCAGACCGAAGAACAGAGCTGGTTCAAAGAAGGAATTACAGAGTCATGTGGCAAAAAGAGAGGTGAGATGCATTAGAGAAAGTTCACTGCCTGAGTCTCTCGTGGCTCCTCATAGTTTCTGGACCCTTCCCTTCTTGAGGGGCTTCCCTGGTGGTGCAGTGGTAAAGAACCTACCTGCCAATGCAAGAGACACAAGAGAAGTCTGCTCCAGGGTTTCTGAAGGCACCATATATCCTTATAATGAATTCATTTTTTCTCTCTTCTTAAGCTGAAAGTGAAGTGAAAGTGTTAGTTGCTTAGTTGTGTTTGACTCTTTTCAACCCCAGGTACTATAGCCCCCAGGCTCCTCTGTCCATGGAATTCTCTGGGCAAGAATACTGGAGTGGTTAGCCATTCCCTTCTCCAAGGGATCTTCCCAGCTTAGGGATCAAACCCAGGTCTTTTGCATTGCAGGCAGATTCTTTACCATCTGAGCCACCAGGGAAGTACACTTAAGCTGCTGCTGCTGCTGCTGCTAAGTCGCTTCAGTCGTGTCCGACTCTGTGCGATCCCATAGACGGTAGCCGACCAGGCTCCCCCGTCCCTGGGATTCTCCAGGCAAGAACACTGGAGTGGGTTGCCATTTCCTTCTCAATGCATGAAAGTGAGAAGTAAAAGTGAAGTCGCTCAGTCGTGTCCGACTCTTAGCGACCCCATGGACTGCAGCCTAGCAGGCTCCTCCGCCCATGGGATTTTCCAGGCAAGAGTACTGGAGTGGGGTGCCATTGCCTTCTCCGACACTTAAGCTAGTTTAGGTTAATTTCTATTTTGGAGAGCTGAGAGTCAGTATCTATACATCAAACCCTTCTTCTCATCTCTTTCTTGGTTTTTAAAAGATATGTTACTGGGATGTGCTGTCAAGCACAAAAGGCTGCCATTTTTGAAAAATATTTGGCCTTCAGACCACATCTTTGTATTCAGTGATTCAAAATACAGGTCAGGCCTTTATATTTTCAGTCCAGCTTAGGCATTTGAATTGAACATTACCACAATTAGCCATTTTAAGTGGGAAACACAGTGGTATGGGTTCCAACACAAGTTTTTAAATCCAAGTACATATCCAGTATATCTCTTAACACTTAATTCAGGGTTCTGGTTTTTACTGTTCTTTTCCTAACTTTTTTCAAATGGTTCTTGCCAAGTCTTATAGCCAGCTTTTTAATATAGGGGAAAATGGGACTTATTCAGTATCTTAGTCTCTTGGGGCTGTGTAAAAAAAAATACCATACATGAGGTGGCTTAAACAGCAAGTGTTTCCTTCTCATGGCCCCAAAGACTGGGAAGTCCCATCATCTAGGCACTAGCAGATTTGGTATTTGTTGGGGATCTACTTCCTGGTTCATAGCAGCTATCTTCATGCTGTGTTCTCAATTGGTGAAAGTTCCAAGGGGTCTTTGGGGTCTCTTTTTAGAGGGTCACTAACCTCTCTACCCACAAGGGCTCTACCCTTGTGACCTAATCACCTCCCAAAGCCCCAACTCTAAATAATGCCCATCACCTTGGGCATTAGGATTTAACATATGGATTTCAGGGGGACATAAACATTATTTCTATGGTGTTCAGGGATCAAGGATGCCTTACATTCATGCATGCAATTGCTCAAAAGTTTTTAAAAGTATATTTACATTAGAATCAAAGAATCATAAATACATACCTTCAAGATGAAAATTTTTAAGATGCCAAACTAACTCAAACAGGTAATACTTTGGGATAACCTAATCAAGGAAGCTTCCTGATAAATATAAAGTAAAATAGAACATGGGGCTTCCAGGTGGCTCAGTGGGTAAAGAATCCACCTGCTAATGCAGGAGACACAAGAGATGCAGATTCGATCCCTGGGTCAGGAAGATCCACTGGAGGAGGAAATGGCTACCCACTCTAGCATTCTTGCCTGGAGAATCCCATGGACAGAGGAGCATGGCAGGCTACAGTCCACGCGGTCACAAAGAGTCAGACACAGCTGAGCACACACACACACAGAACATAATAATGAAAAAATACTGATCATATTTTATACTTAGCATACATGATTATACTGTGATAATCAAGTATTCTTTTTATAAATTATAAAAAACTAAAACCAAGCGAACTGCAGGCTGTTCAATAAAATAGTTTATAAGAATTAAACTGCTTTATTGTTACATAGTACATTTGAACAACGTGGCTAATTTATGTATTTTCATGTTATTTTCAAAGTTCCATTATTTCTTCTTTAACTTATAAATTGTACAGAAGTCTATTTCAAATTTCCAAACAAGAATTTATTATTATTAATTTCTAGCATAATTGTATTGTGGCCAGAAAAAATATTACCAAATTTTTTATATTTGTTAAAATTTCCTTTTTAAAAGTCAATTGTTTGAATCAATTTTTTTTAACTGTTCCATTTGTAAAAGAATTTTAATGGTGGATTTGTCTTTTCTGCCAGGAATCCTTTAAATTTTTACTGTATTTAACTTGAGACTTTTTACCTCTTTTCTACAAATTTAGAATTTCCTATCTTCTAGGTAACTATCTCCTTTTTTCCCATTATGTAGTGACTCTTTGTGTCTATAAAAATGTGAAAAGAAGCTCAAGATTTCAAAACCCAGCTTCAGTGCTCTGTTTATTCTTTGAGTTCTGGCTCTCTTTTCTTTTCTATCTTTCTATAATCAATTATAAACTGCTGACTCTGATACAATTAAAGAAAACTGTTTTGCAGGGTATTTTAACCACTGTGTTTATTTCTTTTTAGCAGGAGCTTTGGTTAGTTTACTTATCCTAACATACTGCTGGGTATGGAAGTCTGTTATCTTTGTTTTTTAATTTCATTGTAGTAAAGGTCATTCATGAATATTTGTCTATGTTTATATAAGTCTAGATTTTGAAAAATAAGTTAAATCAGAGCCATACAGAATGGATTTTTAAATAAGGGCAAAATTTTACTTAAACTTCTGACATGTTCTTGCTTGGTATTGATGTTTCATTGACCAGTACCATGAGAGATTTAGATGTAGGAAGGCATTCTGAAAGTTATTGAAATTGGGTACATTTTTTTCTTTTGTAATCATTTATATGCTTAAAGCATCTGTCCTCAAGGCAGGTACTTTTCATTAATTAACTTCATTGCAGTCTCAGAATCATTGCAGATATAATTAACATGTAAGATTAAATTCATAAGCACGAAACTAATTACGGTTGTGTGGTGATGAAAGCAATTAAACAAAGCATTTTACATTTTGACTCCTACTGGACTAGTAGTCAGCAACTACCTGTTCGTCAAAAAGGGTAAAAGGATATACCTTAAACATTTTAATTCATAGTATATTATCATTTACGAGGTTGCTGTGGGTATATTGTTTGATTCTGTGCCAGAATCTTCCATGGAAAGGACTGCTTTCATTTGTTAAGTGTAAGAGTAAGAATAGTTACTACTTAGCAAGTTGTTGGAGAAGGCAGTGGCACCCCACTCCAGTACTCCTGCCTGGAAAATCCCATGGATGGAGGAGCCTGGTAGGCTGCAGTCCATGGGGTTGCTAAGAGTCAGATACGACTGAGTGACTTCACTTTCACTTTTCACTTTCATGCTTTGGAGAAGGCAGTGGCACCCTACTCCAGTACTCTTGCCTGGAAAATCCCATGGATGGAGGAGCCTGGTAGGCTGCAGTCCATGGAGTCACAAGAGTCGGACACGACTAAGCGATTTCACTTTCACTTTTCACTTTTATGCTTTGGAGAAGGCAGTAGCACCCTACTCCAGTACTCTTGCCTGGAAAATCTCATGGATGGAGGAGCCTGGTAGGCTGCAGTCTATGGGGTCGCTAAAAGTTGGACACTACTAAGCAACTTCACTTTCACTTTTCATTTTCATGCATTGGAGAAGGAAATGGCAGCCCACTCCAGTGTTCTTGCCTGGAGAATCTCAGGGACGGGGGAGCCTGATGGGCTGCCGTCTATGGGGTCACACAGAGTCGGACACGACTGAAGCGACTTAGCAGCAGCAGCAGCAGCAAGTTATTACAGATGCTTTCATAGGAATATTAATGAAACAGTACAATGTAGTGTTGATGAGCACAAGACGGAATGTTATTGCCTGGATTTACTCATTTAACAGTGTAATATTAAGCAAGTTACTTAATGCTTTGCCCTTTAATTTCTTCACTGTAGAAATATTATACCTTGGATAAGTCTCTTAGAAGAGTATTTAGACAGTAAAGTAACTAGTGCTGCCATAAAATTGCTATTGTTTTCCCCCTTAGGAATAATTATTAGGCTTTACATTGATGTAGATTTGAGAAAAATTCAAATAATACACATTTTTGGAAAAAGTTTGAATATTAATAGGCTTATGTGTCTTATTTATAGCTTATGTCACATGTATACCATTCACATGGAGAAGGAAATGGCAACCCACTCTAATATTCTTGCCTGGAGAACCCATGGACAAAGGAGCCTGGTGAACTATAGTCCGTGGGGTCAGAAAGAGTCGGACACAACTGAAGTGAGTTAGCAGCAGCAGCATAGTGTTAATAAAGCTTGAATTTCTTTACTGGGGACCACTAAAAACAGCCTCTGAGTACATGAAATACCCTCCTGGACTCAAGGGTTGGTGATCTTAAATTATCTGGCAAGAATTTTCTGTAGAGTCCTGCAAAGGCAGTTCTCTCTTCAGGAATGGTGATGGAGTTTGTGGTGTTAATACAGAGAATTAGAGTAGTGATTCTGATAGCAGTGGGGACCAGCACTGAGTATAGGCGATGTTTACTGAGTATTTACATGATACCAGGTCCTCTTCTACGTGCTTTATGTGTATTTTATCTTCACAGCAACCAATGAAGTCGTTGTTGTTCAGTCACCCAGTCATGTCCAACTCTTTGCAACCCATGGACTGCAGCACACCAGGCCTCCCTGTCCCTTACTGTCTCCTGGAGTTTGCCCAGGTTCATGTCCATTGCATCAGTGGTACAAGTAGGTACTATTAATATCTCCATAACTGTTTTTTGGGATAAAGAAATGGAGGGACATCCCATTTTACAGATGCAGGAATTATGAATTGGAGGGGTTATGCAAAATCACACAGCTAGTACGATTCGAATTTGAACACAGTCCAATTTCAAAACATGTACATAAATGCAAATGCATTTCTGCCAAGATAGTTTTGGCTCAAGGCAATGACATTTCATTCATTGCTGGCACCTGTCCCTCACTTTATCTAGGTTTCTTGGCCAGTATCAAGCAAACCAGTCTTAAGCCTATGGTACTATCTGTTCATAGTCTCCACTGAATTGTCTTAGAAGTCTACTTTATCCCTGGGTTGGGTAATTTACTGTTAAACTCCTTTTACCTTGGGAAGTAGGCATAAAGAGAGATGTGTATATACCTGGGACAGTATGCTGTTAATACCTAAGTGAAGAAATGCCTCTACCAGCCTTAATGATGCCTCGGACCTCCTACCTGGATTTTGACTCCTCACCTGTTCTCCACCCCTTTTCCTGTGGTCTCTGGTGAGTCCTGGCCTGCATTACTTTAGTTCCCTACTGCGAGCCAGCCCCAATTTCTCTTTGCACCTAACATAAGCTTTTAAAAAAGAAGTACAAGAAATGTGACAGAGAACAAAATGCCAAAAGACCAGTAATTCAATCAAATATATTAGTATCAAACCAACAGTGACTTTTCTAGGCTTTTCTAGGCACTCTAAATAATGCCCTCTTTGTATTTTAACTCGAAATCACTTTAGTCTTGTAAGCTGGGGTAGGAGGAGTTTTATCGAGTGACTTTCCAGTTCTCACTTGACCTGTTCTGTGCCTGTGGAGACAACTGCTGGCCACCGGCAAGAGTGTGGACCATTCTTCCGCCCTCACTTCCTCGGCTCTTTAGACCCCATTGAGCTGTGAACAGTGGCTGAGGACAAAAGCTGTATACACTGTACAAACAGAGCACCAAAGCAGCAGTACACTGAGTCATTCTTCGCTCTGTGTGAGAACTGAGGGGGACTCTATTCATTTCCTTTGTGCTGGTGTCTGTCAACAGCGCTGTTTGAGGCAAGGCCTATTGTGCCGGCCAGTGTTTCTTATTGACCTAAGTCTGTGCCTGCTATGTTCCCAGGGTCGAAGTTGCGAGTGAGAGAATGTTTGAAAAGGGGTAATCATAGGCTAAATGCGTTTGGCTGCATTGTCATCTGACCTATTAAATCTAAACTGTGGTCTCCGTTAATGCAAACAGGTAATTATATAGTCACAGCTGCAGCTATTGACATCTGGTTACCACCCCCATAGGAAAAGAAAAATGTGTGTTTTTTGTCTCTCTCTCGGTTCTATATGGTGGACATTAATGATTTTTAACTGAAAATAGACAATGGATTAGGGGGACTAAAAGAGCCACAAGGTGGGTACTTTAAAATAGCCTCTGCCACAGCTGTTCGCATATACACTTCCCTTTGATGACACAGTGCATTCCCATGACTCAAGATGGAGTAAGCCTGGCTCAGGTTTAATTTCTCAGGTGTGTGAGGTAAAGATAATCTTTATGTTTCCATCCCATACAAGCCCATCTCACTAAGCCACTCTGAAAGATCTGTCTCTCATAGCCTTGTCTCGCTTGCTTGCCTTGCTGGTTTCATCTATTGTGTGTTTTTGCCCTGATGCCCCAGTGTCGGATCATATATGCAAGAGGCCCATGTTCCCCAGTCATAAGAAGCCCACTGGAGTGAACTGGGCCTTTATGGCTATTAATTACGTTAATAAATTTATCCTTTCTAGTTTCTTTCAGTATTCTAAGGAGCCAAAGTTATGAATATAAGTCAGCCCTGATACCTTACATCCTTGATGTCCTTTGGAAACAAAAAACGTTTATATTAGCAGAAGAAACATTTAGAAATGTGTTGCCACCAACCATGAAAATCCATTTACCATAAGAGCACGCTGTACCCGTATTTCATTCACCTCCATAATTCATTATTGAACAGTGTTTATTTAAAGCCTGGTAGGTGATCGACTCTAGAGTAGGTATTGGGTTACCATTTAAAAATAAAAATCTGCCATCTTAGTTTTTCTGATTCACATGATCACTAGTAGCAAGCATTATGAAGTCTACCAGGATAGAACTGAGGCATGAGACAGAGTGAAACAGTTTTAAGACCTTGCAGCTTCGAGGTTTTTCTAATGTTTTGACACTTCCCGTCTCCTAAATGTTTAGCTGTATGTCATATGTGTCTAAGTGGATAGTTATCATCCCACTGGGGCCTTGAGGAGAGAACACCGCTGATGCCCGAGTGCTTGGATGGTGCTGCCTTTTGAGCCGGAGTTCTGGGGACCCGGCTTAGCCTGTGCCCTCTTGCTGTGCACTGCTCCAAGTGTGCTAGGGCTGGGTGCACTGCCTTCTCTGAGACTGTGAGGTTATTCAGGGAGACGGTTATTATTCAAGGATGACAGATCATCACAGCCTCCTGTATCCTAGGTGCTGGAGCTATAATGATGAATAATATAAGACTCTTACCATCAGGGACTCAGATTAAATGCCTTTTTTTTTTTAAACTATCCTCAATATAAGCACGATTTTGAAAAAAAAATGGCATAATGATTAAATTTAATAGAATAAATAATAAAAAAAATCAAGTGTTGAATATATTCTGCTTTTGAAAACATTGGCCAAAAATGAAGAAATAATCTTTTCACTTTAAAAATTTTATTTCCTGTTGGGACTTATGTGGTGATTCAGTGGTGAACACTCCCCACTTCCAATGCAGGAGGCACAGGTTCGATCCCTGATCGGGAGCTAAGATCTCACATTCTGCATGGCATGGCCAAAAAAAAAATTTTTTTTAATAAAAATTTTAAAGTTATATTTCCTGCTAATGTTCCTAAGTAATGTTGGTATATTCTACATGGAACAACCACTATGTGAAATTAAAGTATTTGCTAAAATGCATGCTGGTCACTGTCTTAACTCTTAGAAATGAAAACTATTTCCAAATTCTTATAATGAAATTTTTTTCGCAAATAATATTTTAAAAATTTTATACAGTTTCATGTATAGAATTATTTTGACAGATACAAGTATAATCACTTCAAAAGGCTTTACATATTTGTAAGAAATAACAAACCATATGCCATCTTGCAGAAGCCTCGATTTGGAAAGAACGTGGCTCTCAGCCAGCAATTAATTAAGCCACTCTTTTGTTTTGACCATATTGTGGTGTGTATAGGTGTGAAATTTTCTGTCTTTAGCAAATAGGAATATCCCTGTGTATCCATGATAGTTAATAGGGAAAGCAGTTAACTTCTGGTGTTATTCTCCTACAAAGTGATGGAAATTTTAAGTACAGATATTTGAAGCACAAGAAGAATGGGGCAAATTTGGGGGATAAAGTGAAAATATGAATTTGGCACTGGGTAGCTGACAAGTGACTCCTGTCACTTTGGTCCCTTAAAGATTTCCTCATTGTTATCAGGAAGATGGAAGCTGAGCATCTATCAGGTCTGTTGCTAGAGAATGCGGAATGAGAGAAGGTCACTTAATTATTTGGTGTGTGTAGTGGGATACCCTGTTGTCAAAGAGAGAGAATAATTAGCCTGACCAGTCAATTTCCTGCATTTCTCCTGAATCCAATTCAGATATCCTTAAATTATCTTCAAATACAGATCTCTCTGATATCAGATTGTAGGGGCTCAATTAGGTTACTCAGTCTTCTTCTCCTCATGTGACTTCACTTGCTTCTCATTAGAGCAGAATTAACTTTTTAGTCAGGATATAGTAGTTAAACAGAGTTATGGGCCTGAGTCTAAAGAGCGCATCAGGGAAGGCTGGCCTCAACAGAGAGCTTCCTTTCACCCGTTTTGACCATTGTCACTGCTTCCCCTCATTCATCCTCATCGCTGTTGATCTTAGCGAGAGACCCAGAGACACCATTGCCCTGCTTACAAATAAGGTTTTATGTTTGATCTTTTCATTTTGTAAAAGATAAAGCACCTCAGTCTTAAAAGGGTGCTTTCTCCTTTTAATGAACAGCAGCGACTCTGGGAATTTCAAAAGCACTATAATGTTTTGTTCGTATGATAAAAAGGACTCACAGCATAGAGGGTGATCCAAATACTTGTTTTCTTTCTCTTAATGGAAAATTAGTTCCCTAAGGTTAAACATGATTAAACTGTAGAAGTCTTCTGCATTTTATTCTAGATCCTAACAAATAAAACCAAACTCCACATATATTTTGGAGTGGCTTTCTGAACCCTGGCCTTAGCAGTTGAGTTTCTCCTTTACAGTAAGTACTGGTAGCAATTACCAGTACCCTGGGTGCCTGCACGCACAATCCACACACCCTGAGGTACGCTGTTAATAGTCTGGTGCTTATCTTTATCTTTGGGAAGAGGGAAAACATATTGTAGTGCTTTGCAAATAATTGTAGGTGGGTGCAATACAGAAAGGATTAACCATCTAGCATTTTCAGTGGCTTAATTAAGCTCTGGCGAAGAGCCAGGATTAGTAGAAAATGGGACAACCACGGAAACCAGTGGGTTTCAGCATCTTGGCAAGGTCTGGAGTATTCAGCAACAGTCTGTGCTTGTACCTACCTGTTGTGGGAAAGTGAGAGCCTGTCCAGACAAGGGACAAAGCACCAGGCATTTTCCCATCCAGCTTTCCTGTTGTAATTTGTCTCTTTCCAAGGGAGCAGGGTTACCTGTGATCCAGACAGCAGTGGTTCATTTCATGCCATGCAGGGAGGGGCTGATTTAAACCCCGGAGGAAAGCCCTTCTCTCTGAGGCTACAGTCTTCTCTCTGAGGCTGCACCGTATGGAAAGAGGTCTTCCCTGTGCTCAAGATGTTGTCAGGATTTGAGGTTTGGGAATGGTCCCTGGGGAGCTTTGGAAGGGTTGAGAAGTTTCAATCTGTCAGTGTTTATTTAGCCTCAGTGCTTTTTCAGGAAAAGAAAGTATAAGAGTTCTGTTGTCATTATTAATGATAAAATCAATATCAATTACAAGGTTATGAGCCTTTGAAATAAGATATTATCAGTGTGAGTTTTAAAACATTTACACTGGTTTTATGAAGTGCCCAAAACTAAAAGACCAAGGATTTCAATTAAATACTTTTACTTCTCTTTCTGGCTAAAATAAACTGATTTGCTGTTTGATGATTCATAACTCAAGTTTTTAAGATTAAAGCTTCTATAGTAAACTTCCTTTTGTACCAAAAATCTGTATAGTAAACGTATTTTTTTCTGCCAGAAAAATTTTCTGGGTGAAATTTTTAGTTAGGGGAAACCACTTCACATTAGAAACCTCCTTCTGTGCCATTTATTTAGTGTCATACCGTTTAATCTTTCAGGATGAAATCCAGCTTTAAAAAACTGTGACTCCAACAAACATGTAACTTTAAAATCGTGATGATCTTAGAAAAAGCTGTGTTACATCTTTTTACTTAGAAAAGTCACTTTTCCTGTGATTGTTACAAATAGATACAATGCCTCCCTGGGAATACCAGTTCTGTTTTTTATTTGCTTTTTACTCTTTTGTATAACAAAGACCTCCAGCTCTCAGTTTTATACTCTTCTGTGTAACAAAGATCTCAGCCTGTGACCTACTCTTGAAGCATTATTTATATTGGTGCTATTTCACCATCATAAGAAAATTAGTACTAGTATTTTGGAATTGATTTGGTCTTACAATTAAAGTTAGATTAACAATAGTTAGTTAGTTAGTTCAGTCGCTCAGTCATGTCCAACTCTTTGCGACCCCATGAATCGCAGCATGCCAGGCCTCCCTGTCCATCACCAACTCCTATAGTTCACTCAGACCCACATCCATTGAGTCAGTGATGCCATCCAGCTGTCTCATCTCAGTCGTCCCCTTCTCCTCCTGCCTCCGATCCCTCCCAGCATCTTTGCTGCAGTTAAAATAACATAATCCTATATACTATAATGTTTATAAGCTGACAGGTGAAAACAGAAAAGAATCTCATTTTAAAATCTGTTGTGTAACTCCGGCTATAAAAAGGCTATTGCCATTGTCTATATCACACATTTATTTTGGTACTTAGTCATAGATGGGCTTGTATTATTTATTTAACTCTCCAGACTAGATTGTAACCCCATATTTTTCTTTAAGGCAGTGTTGTACAAAGGCTTACAGTGAGCCCTTATTAACTGTAGTTGTATAATTTGCTTGATTCAAGTGAGTTGAGCAGATCCCAATTAGTATTGGTATACTTGGGGTTAAATTTGAAACATTTCTTACAAGATCTAAGAAAAATTCACCCTGACTCTGTCCCAGCAGAATCCAGTGTCTGTAGTTTTGAGCATGTGTCACGTTTTTGAGTGTTTTAGCTGTGTGGGCAGAGTGGAAGAGCAGGGCAGCTGCCGTTCTCTGTGTCAATTTGTGTTGATACACACCCATCAACAAAGTCTCTGAACTCCAGTTTGCATTAAGGAGAAACCCAACAAAATCAACTTAGTGACTAGTCTGTGTGTATGTGTGTGTCTGTGTGTGTGTGTGTAAATGTCTTTAATTGTTGTACCAATCAAAATTAGCCATAAAAATTAGCTTTTAAATAGGCTTTGAGTTCCTCTGAATCTCAACTTCTCCTTCATTCAGTGATCTCTTCTTATATCATGCTCTCTGGGGAAGATTGGCAAAAGTGGTGATAACATGTTTCTCTTCTAGCTCTTGATTTTGCAAACATTGCAAAAGATAAAGATGTTGTAATAATACAACATGGATGAACCCCCAAAACATTATGCTACATGATAGAAACCAGTCATAGAAGACCACATTATTGTATCATTTTGTTTTTATGAAATGTCCAGAATAGGCAAATCCACAGGAACAGAAAGTAGATTTGTCACTGCCAGGGGCCAGGAGGAGGTAAGAAGGGAGTGGCTGCTAATAAGTGCAGAGTTTCTCTTTGGGGTGATAAAAATGTTCTAAGATTAGATTGGTGGCCATAGTGACTCAACTCTGTGAAAATACTAAAAATCACTGATTTGTATAAATGGATAAATTTTATATATGAATTCGTTCAATAGAGCTGTTTTTTAAAATCTGTAGTTATATAAATATTGTAGATAAAAATTAATATTCTTTGCTTAGTAGATAATCTCTCCCAAATTGTACTACTTAGAAGAGTCGGACACGACTGAGCGACTTCCCTTTCACTTTTCACTTTCCTGCATTAGAGAAGGAAATGGCAACCCACTCCAGTGTTCTTGCCTGGAGAATCCCAGGGACGGGCGAGCCTGGTGGGCTGCCGTCTATGGGGTCACACAGAGTCGGACACGACTGAAGTGACTTAGCAGCAGCAGCATAGTAAATAAAAATTGTATGTGAGCTAAACCATTAGCCTAGCTTGATTTTAATATCTTGTAATAATACCCACAATACAGAAGTTAATCAATACAGTCCTGAAAGTTGAGTGTTAAGACTTTGTGGCTTCTTGGACCATATTATCAGCAGAGTTAAAATACAATTCATTCAGCAAATATTTGTTGAATTTCTACTATATTCCAGGTAATAGTCTACATGTTAAAAAAATAGACACGACCAAAAGTACAGTTTCTGCCCTCCAGAGTCTTACCACTGGGAGAATGGACAGACAAAAGCATAAGCACAGCTGGCATGTGCCAGGTCATACTTGACATCCTAGAGTGGGTTTGGGGATGCTATGTCTGCTTCAGTGCATGAGGGAAGTTTCTTTGAGAAGAAGAGTTTGGTCTAATTGGAGGAAAAAGACAATGGACCAGGGAGATGAGGTTTCTAGGCAGAAGGAGTGAATGGCTCATGACGAGGCCTTGGGATGAGGGGGAAACAAAACAAGCCCAGACAATTTTAAGAACTGCAATGGCCCAGGTTTCGTCTTAGGTAAGAGTCCCTGTGTGGTAGGCTGCACCCGAGACCAGCAGGACCAGAAAGGCAGGCAGGGTCCTAGTACCAGGGGCCTGATAGGCTCCACTAATTTCTCAAAAGAAGAGCTCTCAGAACTGTTCATTTCTTACTTAAGAAATGTATAATCACTCGAGTGCAGAAAGGAAGTATTCAGTTCAGCCTTTCATTTTTTTAGACCAAGGACCAGAGAACTTTGTTCAAACCAGTACTGACACCTAGAACTCTTTGAGTCCCATTCCAACAGCTTTCATCCTTTATCACTTGCTTTTGGAAAATGAGAAGCTGAAAGGTTTTGTAGCGCTCAGTAAATGGTAGCTATTCTAATACTGTCCAGTAATAACTGATATTCTGAAAAATTGTCATCTTCACCTATAGAAAGTCAACTTTACTCATGTGCTTAGTTGCTGAGTCATGATCCTATGGACTGTGGCCCACCAGTCTCCTCTGCCCATGGGGATTCTCCAGGCAAGAATACTGGAGTGAGCTGCCATGCCCTCCACCTGGGTTGGATCTTCCCAACCCAGAGATCAAACCCAGGTCTCCCACATTGCAGGCTAATTCTTCACAGCTGAGCCACTAGGGAATCCCAAAAATACTGGAGTGGGTAGCCCATCCCTTCTCCAGGGGATCTTCCTGACCCAGGAATCCAACCAAGTTCTCCTGAATTATAGGCAGATTCTTTACCAGCTGAGCTACCAAGGAACTTTACTCACAGAACAAATGTTTTGACCAAAATCTTTGTTTTGAAATTTGATAAGTCATAGTTTTATAAAGTATATAACTTTTTTTGTTTTAAGCCATTGAGTTTTGGAGTGGTATCTTGCAGAGAAAAAGATAACTGGCATAGATTCTAGTACCTGAAAGTAAATACTGATATAACCTAAAAATGTGGCTTTGGCTTTGAGACTAGGCAGTGGATTGAAGCTGTATGAACCTAAACATGTTAGTAGGAGCCTAAAAGACTTTATGGAAACCATCAGTAAGGGCTTAGATGTTAGCAGAAGTTGAAAGAAAGGGATCTTTATGTAAAGTGGAGGAAGTTTAGCAACATAATCACAATAATATGGAAAATTGAAAATGTACCTAAGGAACTAGATGATCTAGCTAAAGAACTTTCCAGACAGAGGTTAACGGTAACCCCTTGGCTGCTTCTACCCTTTATAGTAAAATGATGAGAGAGGAGAAATGAACTAAAATACAAGATGTTAACTATAAATCAGCTAGGACTTGCTGGGTTCAAAAAATAAATTTATTTTTTCATTCTTAGCCTCTCCAGATAGTAGATGATTCTCAAATTAAGAAATGGTTTATGGGCAAAGGTGAAATCCAAGGGTGTTTTCAGGGAAATATGGTCTAAAGATGAAGTCAACGACATCACTGTAAAACCCTTTATCAAGACCTCAGAATGATTTAATAAGGCAGTATCTTATAGACCCTTTTAAACAGACAAAAGGTTCTCTTCAAATCTTATGGCTGTGCCTCACTTATCTTCTTTCATTAAATAGATTAAATAGAGCTTCTAATTTTCTTAAGGACATTATTCTTTAGCAGTTTTAAAGTAAAAGAAGGGCTGTCTCAACAACATTTGTGGTGTGTCTTTGCTTTGATCTAATGGAGTGACTTCTAGTATGATTCACAGAAAACTCCCAAAATTTTTAAGATAATTGTATTGGAGGAGTCACTGCTGGCTTTGACTAAAAGGGACGTAGACTGTCTAAAATGAAGAGGTATCTGCACTCCTGGATTTCTAAGGGGAGGTGCCAGGCTGAGAAAACTACCATTCTTCTGCAAATGCAAGCTGGATTTTTTTGAAAAAGGAAAAATAATTCAGAGGAACCAAGAATGCAGAGAAGAGCCCTGGAGAGAGATTCCCAGATAGTGAGACTAAGCCCTAATCAAGCAACTGGCAACACTGACTGGATTTCAGAGTTGTTACAATCTGCTACTACTACTACGAAGTCACTTCAGTCATGTCCAACTCTGTGCGACCCCATAGACGGCAGCCCACCAGGCTCCCCCGTCCCTGGAATTCTCCAGGCAAGAACATGGAGTGGGTTGCCATTTCCTTCTCCAACTTCCTATTTCCCCTCTTTTTGGAACAGAGGGTTTAGAGCAGTTACCTTATGCTTCTCCCACCACTGTTTGCTGGGTGTTTATGTATAGGGTGTGCACTGTTTGTTTTCAGTTTACAGGGCTTCATATCAAGAGGACTTATTATAAAGAATCTGCTCCCATGAAACCCTGATAGTGGCATCTCATCTGCACCTGAGCTTGACTTAGATGATGAAACCTTGGACTTTGAGCCTCAGCCTGTGCTGTTTTTATAAATGAGACTTGGGGAGATATTGGGCATGGAATGGAAATAATCTGTGGTCATCACTGGGCTGTGGTGATTTTTAAAACATATCCACAGACTCTCTGATGCTTCTCCCACCTAGAGGTGGAATCTAGTTCCATTCCTTTTGAATACAGGCTTGCCTTACAGTATTCACTGCTCACAAATAGGAGGCCATGGAAGTGACTGAGGAAGTGACCTGACTTCTGAGGCTAGGTCATAAGGTGATCCTACCTCACTTTCTGCTTTGGAATTTAGCCACTATGCTGTGAGGGACTCCAGATCACATGGAGAGGCCAGAGGTAGGTATCCTGGGTGACAACCCCAGCTGAGGTCCCAGCCATATCTAATGTCACACTCCATGCCTGGAAACCATGTGGGAAACCCTGGCTGAGAACTGCTGCCTAATTTGGGGTTGGTAGGTTGCTTGGTCAGAGTGGTTATGAGTTTTGTTGTGTTTGGCAATTAATCTTTTTTTTCTTTTTTCAATATTTTAATTGAAGAATACCATTCATTAAGAAAAGTATACCAGTCCTAAGTGTACAGCTCAGTAACTTATGCCAAAGTGAACATACATAGGTAACCACTACCCAGTTTAAGGAATTTGCTACTCTATGCTTAGTCGCTCAGTCATGTCCGACTCTTTGTGACCCCATCACTGCAACTTGCCAGGCTCCTCTGTCCATGAAATTCTCCAGGCAAGAATACTGGAGTGGGTTGCCATGCCCTCCTCAGGGGATCTTCCCAACCCAGGGACTGAACCCAGGTCTCTTGTATTGCAGGCAGATTCTTTACTGTCTGAGCCACCAGGGAAGCCCAGTTTAAGGAATAGGAAACTATTAATACTAGTACCTCAAGTGCCTCATGTTTCCCCCTCCCCCACCCCACCAGTCCTCACCTCCTCTCCTCTCCCTGTGCAAAGGTCAGGCCTCTCCTGACATCTAATACCAGAGATGAATTTGGCTGGTTTTTGCCTTTGTTTAAATGGAACTGGTGGAGTAGGTGGTTTTTGTGTCTGCCTTCTTTTGCTAGCCTGTTGAGATGACTGTGTTCCTGTGTGTAACAGTAGTAGAGTCATTTTTGTCACGGGACAGGAGTGTATTCATAGTAATGGAGTCAACCTCACTCTCCTCTGTGGTAGCAGGAGAACTTACGCATACCCCTTGTGTCATGCAGTATGCAAGCAGAGTGGTGGGGTGTGTGTGTGTGGTTTTTTTTTTAATCAAGAGACAGTGGCTGCAGCCTGCAGAGTGTAGGCAGCTGCTGCTCGATGTCTTGCACTGTGAGAGCACCTTTCTGACAGGTTCTCAGGCTCAAGTCTGAGGTCAGAACAGGACTAGGACAGAAACCCACTCTGCACTGACAGCTGCTCCCTTAGCGCACTGACTTCAGCCCCATGGCTTCCAAGGAATGTTTAATTAGTTTTCTCACCACCAAAAGTTATCTCTAAGAAAGCTGTAATCATGTGTTTTAACTGGTTTGGGGTTTTTGCAGTCAGTTATGATTTTTTTCCCCCCAAATCTGATGAGATTTTTGTCCCTAAAGCTCATATGCTTTACCTAACACAGATTTATCATTTCTCCAATTGTGAATGTCAGCAAGCTGTCTTCTTTTTATGATTTTGCATGAATAGACCATTTGCTGTGCAGACCCAGGCAGCTCTCAGAAGACGCCTAATCATCTGTTGTATCGAACAGCTGGCTCCATGTAGCAGAGAAACTGCTCCTGGGAAAAAAAGGAACTCTGTTGAGGGTGGGGACCTTTCCTTGTGTGGAGGACCCAGATGTGTGGAGTAGGAGAACAGGGATGCCTCTGCTGGGGTGCTTTCCTTGATGATGGATTTGCTATGTGGAGATGAGATTCCAGACCATTTGGATCTTGGTACCGCAATGCTCCATAGGAAGAACGTTTCTACCTCTGCCCAAAAGCTCGTGTCATTCTCTTACCGGATAGAATACAGTGCCATATCTAGTTTCAGTGGAAATATGCTCCTCTTCTCTGTTTATGTGGTACCCAGCTTGGACTTCCCTAGTGGCTCAGATAGTAAAGAACCTGTCTACAATGCAGGGGACCTGGGTTCGATCCCTTGGTCAAGAAGATCCCCTGGAGAAGGGAATGGCAACCCACTCCAGTATTCTTGCCTGGAGAATTCCATGGACAGAAGAACCTGGAGGGTTATAGTGCATGGGGTCACAAAGAGTCAGACATGACTGACTTGACATTTTCACTTTTTACTGATGGTGAGCTTGATTTTAGAAGGCCAAGATAGGAAGAGAAAGAAAATAGATTTAATAGAAAGTTGGCTTCTTTCTAATATTCCATGTTAAATCTGTTATGATGATTCACCTGAATCTATAGGAATAAAATTTTTTCTATCTAGTTAGCTGTGATCTAGAAACCACTGAGAATATCCTAGCAACTTTTGAAAGAGCATGTTTTTGAATGGTTTAGTTTAAAATATGAGTAGTGTAATACATAGAATTCACTCGGAGGAATAGGCAGTTATTTTTCACAGTTGATAAAATAGGTTCTATGAGGTCTGTATTGCTATCAAAGCTGTAGTATCTTACATATCAAAATGTCTTCAGCACTTAGAATGCTTCAGCTGCAGTTAACAGAAAGTGCCACTCTGTCTTAAACAATAAGGAAATGTATTAACTAACATTCTAAGGAATCCAGAGGTAGGACAGTTGTGATTTAGATGTGGTAAGTGCCCTGGGTCCTACCCTTTGTCATTCTGTAGTCTAACTAGCTTTCCCCTCCATATAGGTTTGTACCAGGCTGGTCTCTTTATGATTGTAAAATAGTGGTGACAGTACAAATATCACATCCAGAATTGACAGATTAAACATGCAAAAAGGGAGTCTCTTTTGTCTCTTTTAAGAGGAAGAAAACCTTCCCAAAAGTTCCCCTGCAAATATTCCTCCTTCTATTATTGGCTGGAATTTCAACATATGCCAAGATACGAAGCAGAATTGGTGGAAGAGACCACCATGACTGATTCAGACTTGTCAAGATCTGCTCGGACTGGCTGCAAAATTTTCGAGATTCAGTACAGACTGAAGTGTGAGGCCCAAATCAAGAGCAAGGAAATTAATCTTCCCTTCCTGTGGTCCCACAACCCTAATTCACCGGGGGGAATAACCGGGGAACCTGGATTGCAGATGAGTGAGGGGCTTCTGGACTTGTGCCCAGGCCCCCCACTGTGGGTGGAGGGTGACAGTGGAGTGTGGGCTTTTCCTCACTGATCATGGCATGGAGGAGGGGAGCTGAGACCCTGCTCTAGGAAGGCAAGACTACATGCAAGTCAAGGCTTGGAGCCTTGAGTGTATATACCATTGTTTCATCATATTTCACTTAAAAATACAAATGCAAAGGTCAATTTATTAAAATTTTCAAGTCAAGGACCATAAAGCATGACCCCAAACACAGGCCTCTCTGTGCATGAGGCCCTGAGTGACTGCACTGGTCACACACTCATGAAACTAGCTGAGAGATCTCCATGGGGTGGCCCACTCTCCGCCATCTCATAATGATCAGAATAGAAGGGCTTCCCAAATGGCACTAGTGTTAAAGAATCCCCTTGGCCAGTGCGGGAGATGCAGGAGGTATGGGTTCAATCCCTGGGTCAGAAAGATCCCCTGAAGTAGGAAATGCAACCTACTCCAGTATTCTTGCCTGAAAAATTCCACAGACAAAGGATCTTGGAGAGTTACAGTCCATGGGGGTCACAAAGAGTCAGACAAGAGTGAGAGACTGAGTATGCGTGCATGTAGGCTACCAAAACTAGACCAAAGTGCCCAAGAAGAGAGAACTGCAGACAATAGCTCATGAATTTGGATGTAAAGATCCTTAAAATGCTAACAATCCAAAAATAACTTTTTAAAGGAGTATTGACCCAAGTGTAGTTTTTTCTCCAGGAATGTAAGCTTTGCACAATCAGTGTAATTTATATATAATAAAATAATATAATCAGCCATAGAGCATTTGACAAAATTCAACACACATTCAATAGTAAACATTCAGCAAGCTAGGTATAGAAGGGAACTTCTTCAACTTAATACAGACATCTGTGAAAAACCTACAGGGCTTCCCCGGTGGCTCAGCAGTAAAGAATCCACCTACAATGTAGGAGTAGCCAGAGATGCAGGTTTGATCCCTGGGTTGGGAATATCCCCTGCAGGAGGGCATGGCAGCCCATCCCAGCATTCTTGCCTGGTGAGTCCCATGGACAGAGGCGTTTGGTGGGCTGCAGTCCATAGGTCCAAAGAGTTGGACATGACTGAAATGACTTAACACACATGCATGAAAAACCTACAACTAGGATCAAACTTGCTGATATATTTTTTTCTTTACTGTAAAAGTAACTGGAAAATTTAGAAATTATGTAAAAACAAAGAAAGAAGAAAATGAGTCATATCACTCGCAAATGACCCTTGAAAATAAAACAGTGTGTTGCAGTCTGAGGATTTGTTTCCCAAGTAGGATATCTTGAACAGAGAAGGACTGAATAATATTTTTAAAGGCTAGCTATAATTTTGGCAAATTGGTTCTCTTCCTATAAGATTTTGAACCTCCAAGTGAATATTAAATTGGATTTCAGTTTTAAAAAAATGTTAAACTCTTTTGGCTAGGAGGATTGTTTTTATTTCCAGTAGTAGGAAAGAACTTATGTTCCAACATCTATTCCTTCTTCCCTTCAAGCAAACACATGTTAAGAGAGCAATCCAATAATGCCACAGTGTAGTGTATCAGAACATGACTGTTGTCATAGAATTTTCTAAGTTTTTTCTAGGTGGAGGAAAGGGTGAGATGAGCCCAAAGAGTGGTACCAGATGACTGCCATAGTCAAGGTGTGATTTAACTTTGACTTAATGATTTAACTTTGGGCAGTGGTATGTGCAGGTCAGGAAGCAACAGTTAGAACTGGACATGGAACAACAGACTGGTTCCAAATAGGAAAAGGAGTACGTCAAGGCTGTATGTTGTCACCCTGCTTATTTAACTTCTATGCAGAGTACATCATGAGAAACACTGGGCTGGATGAAGCACAAGTTGGAATCAAGATTGCCAGAGAAATATCAGTAACCTCAGATATGCAGATGACACCACCCTTATGGCAGAAAGTGAAGAAGAACTAAAAAGCCTCTTGATGAAAGTGAAAGAGGAGAGTGAAAAAGTTGGCTTAAAGCTCAATATTCAGAAAACTAAGATTATGGCATCCAGTCCCATCACTTCATGGGAAATAGATGGAGAAACTGTGGACACAGTGTCAGACTTTATTTTTTTGGGCTCCAACATCACTGCAGATGGTGACTGCAGCCATGAAATTAAAAGATGCTTGCTTCTCGGAAGAAAAGCTATGACCAAGCTAGACAGCATATTAAAAAGTAGAGACATTACTTTGCCAACAAAGATCCGTCTAATCAAGGCTATGGTTTTTCCAGTAGTCATGTTTGAATGTGAGAGTTGGACTGTAAAGAAAACTGAGCAACGAAGAATTGATACTTTTGAACTGTGGTGTTGAAGACTCTTGAGAGTCCCTTGAACTGCAAGGAGATCCAACTAGTCCATCCTAAAGGAGATGAATCCTGAGTGTTCACTGGAAGGACTGATGTTGAAGCTGAAACTCCAATACTTTGGCCATGATGCGAAGAACTGACTCATTGAAAAAGACCCTGATGCTGAGAAAGATTGAAGGCGGGAGGAGAAGGGGGCGACACAGGATGAGGTGGTTGGATGGCATCACTGACTCAATAGACATGAGTTTGGGTAAACTCTGGGAGTTAGTGATGGACAGGGAAGCCTGGCGTATTGCAGTCCATGGGGTCACAAAGAGTCAGCATGACTGAGGAACTGAACTGAACTCAACTGATTGGATATGTAAGGCAAGAATGGGTTCATGAAATATTTAGACAGTATTAAGCCATGAAATTGATATATAAAATTGAGCATTGATGTCAAAAAGATTTTTTAGATTTCCATTTTAAGAACCTTGGATAAGCAAAATTTGCTCTTGAAATTGCATTAGACCTTTTTGGATGGGTTCCTAATACAGATTTAGTAGTATTAAGAAGATTTCTCACTAATCTCTTTCACTCTCATTTTAAATTAGGGCTTTATAGTGTACCTTACAGTATTGTTTGAAGGACATAGTTAACATTAAAATATTGTACTTAGCACATATTAAGTGCTCAGGAAATGTTAGCTGTTATCATTGACAGCTATCCAGTGTGAGCCTAAAACATACTGTGCAACTTGCTCTGTCATGTCCAACTCTTTGTGACCTCATGGACTATATAGTCCATGGAATTCTCCAGGCCAGAATACTGGAGTGGGTAGCCATTCCCTTCTCCAGGGGATCTTTCCAACCCAGAGGTCAAACCCAGGTCTGCCGCATTGCAGGCGGATTCTTTACCAGCTGAGCCACTAGGAAAGCCCCAAAGCACATGCTCAGTGCTCAGGAAATGTTAGCTGTTTTTCTTCTAATTAGGAAAGAATTGCTTGTGTGGACTTTTTCTTTTGTTCTCGCCCACCTTTTTAGACTGTAGAGTTTCTTTCTATATAGTTTGGAAAATTTTGAAGTCATTCAATATATTAAATTTTTTCAGGTAAAGCTAGCTAAATCAAGCTGCAAAATTCTAATGGCTTACAGCTGTTTCTCACTTATGTAACAGTGCCATGTCACTCACTCTTCTGGGTGATGGCTGGTGATGTAAAGACCTAGACTCCTCCTACCTTATGGCGCCACCATTTCCAGTGCATGTCCAAGGTCACAGTGCTCATATGGATCAAACTGATGGGAAAGAGAGACTGTGAAAGGCATTCCCACAGCTTAAAGTTCCTTGGTCTTTGTGTGACCAACTCATTTCTGCTAATATTCTATTGGTCACGTGACTCCACCTCAACAAAAAGATGCTGGGAATTATAATCTTTGCTCTCCCAGCAGCAGTTTATACTTTTCCCTATTGATGAAACTTGAGTTGGTTTCTAATTTTTAATTATTATGAATATTATGAGCACTAGCATTCTTCTCTGTCTCTAGAGACAAATGCATTCATTTCCTTATATCATCTTGAAAGCTTAATTGTTTGGTTAAAAACTATATATATATATTTTTTCTGTTTTATTAAATACTTCCAAATTGCTATCATCATTATTCCATTTAAAACTCATAATTTATGGTGGTTGCCATTTTCCCTTGTATTCATCAAACTTTGGGTATTTTAAGTCTTAAAGACTTTGACAGTCTAATAGGTGATGTGTTTTCATTTGGTTTTTCCTCATCACTATAAAATGACTTTGAGCCTCTTTTTCATATAGTATCCAGTTAGGTTTTCCTTCCTATGAACTGACTGTTCATATTCGTCATCCATTTCTTTGTTTGCTGTTTCTTTCTTTTTCCAACTGATGCATGTGTGTGTGTGTGTGTGTATTTTCTAGATATTCTTTCTTGTAATTGTTACAAATTGCCTATCTTCCAACTGTCTTTATGTTTTACCTTTTACTTTTTTACCTTTTACCTTTTCCACAGTAACTTATCATGCAAGGATTTTAAATTTTGGTGTAGTCAACTCTGCCCAACTTTTCCTTCAGGAATGGCTATTGTAAGTCTTAAAACACAGCCTCCAAATTCTATGCACATTCTTCCCATCAAGGATGCGTCTGTACCTCCTGTTGAATCTGAGCCGTATGATTCTTTGAACAATAGACTGAACAGAGGTGGCATTGTGGCAGTTTGGGGGCCCAGCGTTTAGAAAACCCGTAACATGCAATTCCTATTTCATGGGATGTTTTTGAAGTAAAACCCCCATCCTGTGAGGAAGCCCAGCCCCGGTAGGATGTTACATGTGGACAGCAACCAGCAGCCAGTTCTCACCTCCCAGCTCATGAGTGAGCCTTTTTGGAGATGGATCCTCCAGTCCCAGCCCAGACACCCCAGCAAACATGTGGAGCAGAGATGATCTGTCCTTGCTGAGTCCTGGCCACATTTCAGATTCTTGAGCATAATAAATGATTGTTGTTACTTGAACCCACTGATTTAGGGTAATTTTTTATCCACCTGTCATAATTGTATTCTGTGTATCTTTCCTACCTTGAGGTCAAAAAGGTATATTTCCTATTTTTGTCCAATACAATTTATTGAATGACTCTTCCTTTTTCCTACAAGATTAAAATGGTTTCTCTATTATATACTAAGTTCCCTCCTTAGGTTTGTTTCAGCATTATTTATTCTCAGTTCTCCTGCTGAGAGATTTTAGAAAAGTAAATTTATAAATGCACTGCCTTTTAGTTAAGCTTCTTTCCAACATCCCTCTAGTTGTTCTCTTTATATGGTTATATATGTATATTTTTCTCTAATATGATAAAAGTTCTCTGAATGGCTTTCCATGTGACCAGGGTGCCAGAACTTTGAAAAATTATATACTAGTTTTGTTGAAACTTGTTACATGTTTTGTATGAATTCACATGTTCCTATGGCTTATCAGTCTGTATCATTAATAAACACCCCTTGATAGTAATAGTTGATTTGCAGTTTTGTGTTTGACAAGATTGTAGCTTTAAATAGGATTAATTTAAAGTATACATATCTTACTGCTCTTCTACATTGACCTAAGCAAGTGTGGTTATGCCCTACTCTTGGGCTCATTTTGTAGATAATGATAACCTCCAAAGAAATTTGAAGTAGGTAAGGACTAAGCTACTTCTTACAACATCATTGTCAAGTTATAATGAAAGCAAATCTCAGACCTGATTCTGCTGCACCTGAAGACACACATATAGAAATTTGTCGCTTAAGTATTAACAAGGCACAAAGGAGTGCTCGAAACAGGAGGAAAACTGTACTCAGGATAGGAGGTAATCCCTGTTCTGAGACCTCAACAGTGGCTCTGACTAACACCTTGCAGAAAGAGGTTACCGCGAGGGAAATTCTGCCTCCTTCATTACCAGCAACAGGCAACAGAGCTTTCCACGATTCAGATGGATGAAGGGATGTTGGATTTAAAGGAGGGCATGGTCCATCAAGGAACACATCTATGCCCACTTGATCCCTAGGCTCTTCTCATGAAAGAATGGCACAAGTTGATAAACTACTATTTATCCAGCCCATATTTCTTAAATGTTTTTTATTTCCCAAATGGGACCCCATCTTTAATATTCATCATGCTGGTTATAGGCCTCTATGTGAGTGATAGTTGCTCAGAGAGGCCTGACTCTTTGCAACACCATGGACTGTAGCCTGCCAGGCTCCTCTGTTTATGGAATTCTCCAGGCAAGATTACTGGAGTGGGTTGCCATTTCCTTCTCCAATAGGCCTCTATATTCACCAGCAAAACCTCTTCTGACAGTATGGTAATTAGCAAAAGATCAGTTGTCCTCTGAAATACAGATGGTGGAGGCACTTATAGGGGCTACCTTTAGAATATGGATTTTTTTTTTTTAATGACTACACTTGAACAGCATCTAAAATGTATGTAAGTGTAATTTTAAATATTTCAAAGTAAATTGCAGGCATCCTGATCAAGTATGGTATGCAATATTTTTATTAAAGTAAACATGTCTTCTAAAAAAGAAATCTAAATATCAGATCTGTTAATAAACTCTTTGTAGACTTGAATCCATATGAAATGTATACAAAGTAGACCATTATAATGAAACAGAAACACTCTTATAAATGTTGGTTCCCATCAAGTTCTTGTCAATCTCAAAGTCAGTTGTACCCTGGCATGATTGTCAGATTATTTTGAAGCTTTATAACAGTGTTCAGTTCAGTTCAGTTCGTTCGCTCAGTTGTGTCCAACTCTGCAACCCTATGAATCACAGCACGCCAGGCCTCCCTGTCCATCACCGTCTCCCGGAGTTCACTCAAACTCACGTCCATCGAGTCAGTGATGCCATCCAGCCATCTCATCCTCTGTCGTCCCCTTTTCCTCCTGCCCCTAATCCCTCCCAGCATGAGTCTTTTCCAGTGAGTCAACTCTTCACATGAGGTGGCCAAAGTACTGGAGTTTCACCTATAGCATCATTCCTTCCAAAACACCCAGGGCTGATCTCCTTTAGAATGGACTGGTTGGATCTCCTTGTAGTCCAAGGGACTCTCAAGAGTCTTCTCCAACACCACAGTTCAAAAGCATCGATTCTTCGGTGCTCAGCTTTCTTCATAGTCCAACTTTCGCATCCATACATGACCACTGGAAAAACCATAGCCTTGACTAGACGGACCTTTGTTGGCAAAGTAATGTCTCTGCTTTTCAATATACTATCTAGGTTGGTCATAACTTTTCTTCCAACGAGTAAGCATCTTTTAATTTCATGATTTCGTGATTTTGGAGCCCAAAAAGATAAAGTCTGACACTGTTTCCACTGTTTCCCCATCTATTTCCTATGAAGTGATGGGACCAGATGCCATGATCTTCGTTTTCTGAATGTTGAGCTTTAAGCCAACTTTTTCACTCTCCTCTTTCACTTTCATCAAGAGGCTTTTTAGTTCTTCTTCACTTTCTGCCATAAGGGTGGTGTCATCTGCATATCTGAGGTGATTGATATTTCTCCCAACAATCTTGATTCCAGCTTGTGCTTCTTTCAGCCCAGCATTTCTCATGATGTACTCTGCATAGAAGTTAAATAAGCAGGGTGACAATATACAGCCTTGACGTACTCCTTTTCCTATTTGGAACCAGTCTGTTGTTCCATGTCCAGTTCTAACTGTTGCTTCCTGACCTGCATACAGATTTCTCAAGAGGCAGGTCAGGTGGTCTGGTATTCCCATTTCTCTCAGAATCTTCCACAGTTTATTGTGATCCACACAGTCAAAGGCTTTGGCATAGTCAATAAAGCAGAAATAGATGTTTTTCTGGAACTCTCTTGTTTTTTCCATGATCCAGCGGATGTTAGCAATTTGATCTTTGGTTCCTCTGCCTTTTCTAAAACCAGCTTGAACATCAGGAAATTCACGGTTCACATATTGCTGAAGCTTGGCTTGGAGAATTTTGAGCACTGCTTTACTAGCATGTGAGATGAGTGCAATTGTGCGGTAGTTTGAGCATTCTTTGGCATTGCCTTTCTTTGAGATTGGAATGAAAACTGACCTTTTCCAGTCCTGTGGCCACTGCTGAGTTTTCCAAATTTGCTGGCATATTGAGTGGAGCACTTTCACAGCATTATCTTTCAGGATTTGAAATAGCTCAACTGGAATTCCATCACCTCCACTAGCTTTGTTCATAGTGATGTTTTCTAAAGCCCACTTGACTTCACGTTCCAGGATGTCTGGCTCTAGGTGAGTGATCACACCATCGTGATTATCTGGGTCGTGAAGATCTTTTTTGTACAGTTCTTCTGTGTATTCTTGCCATCTCTCTTAATATTTTCTGCTTCTGTTAGGTCCATACCATTTCTTTCCTTTATCAAGCCCACCTTTGCATGAAATGTTCCCTTGGTATCTCTAATTTTCTCAAAGAGATCTCTAGTCTTTCCCATTCCGTTGTTTTCCTCTATTTCTTTGCATTGATCGCTGAAGAAGGCT
Organism: Aepyceros melampus; assembly: GCA_006408695.1. Taxonomy (NCBI): domain Eukaryota; kingdom Metazoa; phylum Chordata; class Mammalia; order Artiodactyla; family Bovidae; genus Aepyceros; species Aepyceros melampus. The sequence goes on along the minus strand of SJXQ01006656.1, from coordinate 172,582 downwards.
TTCTTATCTCTTCTTGCTCTTCTTTGGAACTCTGCATTCAGATACTTCTATCTTTCCTTTTCTCCTTTGCTTTTCGCCTCTCTTCTTTTCACAGCTATTTGTAAAGCCTCCCCAGATAGCCATTTTGCTTTTTTGCATTTCTTTTCCATGGAGATGGCCATGATATTTAGTCATTCTTTAATATTAAGATAATAGCAGCTGGCCTTTATAAGCTTCTCCACATGACAGGTAGGTTATTATCCTATTTTCCAGATGAGGAAATCCTGGCTCAAAGAGGTGGAGTGATTCGTCCAAGCTGAAATAGCTGGATGATGAAAGAGCTGAGACGAGCACCCCAGTTCGCTGATATATTCTGATGGGCTATTTCAAGCCCCTCCACACCCTATCCTTGTTTCTTTCTTCTACGTCTTTCCCTTGCTTGCACTATTCATTTCCTTGGAATGCTGTCACAAATGACTACAAGCTCAGTGGCTTAAGACAATACACACTGATTTGCTTACAGTTCTGGAGGCCAGAAGTTGGAAGTCAGTATCTCTGGCTGAAATCAAAGTGTTGGCAGGACCACACTCCCTTCAGAGGCTCCAGGGGAATCATCCACTTGCTTGTCTTTTCCAGCATCTGCTGCTGCTTTCCTTGTACTCCTTGGTTCGTGGCTTCCTCCTCCATCTTCACAGCCAGCAGCACAGCATCTCCTCTCTCAGATTCTACTTTCCTCCCTTTCTGACACACATCTTCTTCTCTTCCATGGTAGTCAGACCTCGTTCTCTGTTTCCATCCACACCTGGCCTTCTTTCTCTTCTTCTCTGCCTATGTTGAATCTCCCTCTGCCTCTCTCTTACAAGGACACTTGCGATTGCATTGAGGGCCCGCCTGGGCCAAGATAATCTTCCAACTCAAGACCCTTAACTTAATTACATCTTTTTCCATGTAAGGTAATATTCACAACTTCCAGGGGTTAAGACCTGATATCTTTGGAGGGTATCAGGTTTGCTTTCTCCCTGAAAACTGCCCTTGGCATTATTTCTCCAGGAGTGGAAGTGGGACTGAATTTGATCAACTACACTCTCTTGCCTGGTTGCCGTGGTGACCTAAACACTACACATTTACCTAGTTCTTTCCAGTTATCCAACATCATGTGCCAGTTTCCCCACTGGGGTTCTAGTCTATGGTGCTCCCTCCCATACACAGATGTTGTGAGAAAGCTTGACACAAGGCAAGGCCTGGTGGAAAATAAAATGCAAGGAATTAAGTTCACGAAAAGGAAAAAAGAAGGGCCTTTGGGGAGTTGATGACCTATTGAGGCAAAGCATCATGTACATATGGAAAGTTACATGGGAATGTCAAGAATTGTCCACCAAATGTCAGTTATGAAGGGCAACAGGAAGGCATCCTGTGGTCAAGAGAGGTCTGGAAGTGCTAAGCCTGCGTTGAACTTTGAACATTAGCTAAGGCTTACTGGGCTTCCCTGGTAGCTCAGATGGTAAAGAATCTGCCTGCAATGACAGAAATGTAGGTTCGATCCCTGGGCCAATAAGATCCCTGGAGAAGGAAATGGCAACCACTCCAGTATTCTTGCCTGGAGAATGCTATGGATGGAGGATCCTGGAGGGCTACGTCCATGTAGTCACAGAGTCAGGACAAAGCAACTAACAACCACATAAAAAGATAAGGGAGTTGCCATTTTTGAGCATCTTCCATAAGCTAAGCCTCTCACACCTGCCACATTTACTCCTTTCCATAACCTGGGGTGGTGGGTATTATCTGTTTATGAATGAGGAAACTGAGGCTTGATTGAAGTAATTACGCCCCTTGTTCAGCTGGTAGATGGCAGAGCTGAGACCTAGCCTTGGGCCACTGCCTAGAGCCTGTGTACTTTCCACACACTGACATCCTTGACCTAGAACCCTAGCCTCAGGCATAAGTAATGGTAACACAGTCCTGGTGTTCAGTGGACTTAAAGAAGAAGATGCCCATATTATGCTAAGCAGAGAAACCGAAGTCACACAACATTAACACCTGAACTGACTGAAATGCTCATTGGTGGCCCACAGCCTGTATGAGGCTAGGAGGTGTATTTTTGGAAGGACTCAGCTAAGGTTTAAAGAAACTCTGGAACCTATCCTTGCAGCTAATATTAAAAAAAATAGCTATCTGCATGGTGAAGGGGGCAAAATTTTATTGCTGTCTGGCAAAAATCAGCTTGTATTAGAGCAGACAGGAGCTCATCACCTACAGTGAGGAATTCACCTCCAGACTCCTGGAGACATGTGAATTTGAGGTCCTGGTAAAACAGTCTCTCTAAACATGCAGGCACCCATTATGAGAACCAAAATCAGATAACCCCTACCTTCATGTTAATTACAATTTCTAAGCAGTGTCAATATACTGACTGGAAACAAATCAAGGCAGAGTTGCATTTTCAAGCAAGACCTCCCTGTGGCTCATCACATGGTGCTTCTTCAACATCACTGGTAGGACCATCTGAGATGAAGGATAACACCTGTCAGAAACATGCTGCTTTAGTGTACAAAATATTTGCATAGTCCTTATTTCTTCTAACCCTCACAAGAATGATATGAGTTAGCTACTATTCCCATAAGAAGGTGAGGGAATTCTTTAAAATGGCAGTAGGACTACTGGCAGAGAAGGCAATGGCACCCCACTCCAGTCCTCTTGCCTGGCAAATCCCATGGACGGAGGAGCCTGGTAGGCTGCAGTCCATGGGGTCGTGCAGAGTCAGCCACTACTGAAGCGACTTAGCAGCAGCAGCAGCAGTAGCAGGACCTGCTGGAAAGAACACTGGTATTTTTGTTCAAGCCCCTGAAAGGTCTCACTGAGGGGTTTCTGTTCCCTAGACCTCAGTCTGTGTATCATGATAGGCTTGTCTGACAAGATGGCTTGCATGAACCTATTTCCTCTGAAATTCTGTGACAGAAGAACAGACTTTTCCAACACCAAACATATGCACTATTCTTTGTAATGGCTTAAAATTGCCCACAGTTTAAAAAAAAAAAAACAATGAATTTTAGCAACTACCTTGCTCTTCAGCACTGGTCCTGTGTCTCTTAGACCCAGAAGGCCCATTTGGGTCCCTCACAGCCAGTCCCATGTTTTTTAGAAGGAACAAGCTCCTGACTATAAAAACCTAGATTAGTCTTCTGAGGAAAGCGAGCCTCAGCAAGGTTCTGTCACTTGCCTAAGGATACACAGCTTGTGAGTGACATGATTCAGAGGTCATGGCACCAAGCACAATACAGCAAGAGTCTATGGAACAGTGTTTCAAACTAGAGCATTTTCTCCAGCCCTGATTCCTCTTGGGGTTGAACATGAGGTAAATTCAGATCTGTCCTTCAGGTTGAGTTTTTTTGTCAGATTCAAGCACCACCTACTTCTTGACTTTTTTTCAGGAGGAGGGAGAGCAATTGTCTAGAAACTTTGCTTTAAAAATATGCCTAAGAACTGTGGATGTACGTAAGAATGTGTTAGTTACTCAGTCACGTCCAACTCTGCAAACCCATGGACTGTAGCCTGCCAGGCTCCTCTGTCCATGGAAGTTTCCACGCAAGTATAGTGGAATGAGTTCCCATTTCCTTCTCCAGAGGATCTTCCCAACCCAGGGAGTACCCTGTTCTCCCATGTTGCAGGCAGATTCTCCCCACCTGAGCCACCAGGGAAGCCCAAGAACAGACGGGTATCACCAAGCAAAGCTGTGATTGTATCAGAGCCAAGGTGGGTGCCTGTTTGGGTCTGAAACAAAAGTTCTGTGACTGGCTGATGTGGCCTCTGATAATAATCTGTCTAGCTAGTGCCTTTCCTGAGATGCAGCCACAGACCACAAATGTGGACAAAGCCCTGCCTGGCTGGCAACCTGAATTCTGCCTTTGGTCCAATTTCATCCTCAACTCACCCAGTGGGCTGTAGCATTTTCTCCATGTATCTCTGCTTTCCTTATCTAGTAAAAGGAACACAATGCCAATCCTCAGAACAGTCCTAAAGCATAAGACACCAGCTTTGCCTTGAGCCTGCATTCAAACCTCAGCTCCTTCCTCATTGGCCGCATTACTTGGGGCATGGTGTTTAATCTTCTGAGCCTCAGTTTCTTTATTTGTCACATGAGGTTAAGGACTGTCTCAAAATGAAATAAAATCATGAAGATCAAGAGCCAGGTACTTAGGATAAAGGCAGCCATTTTTGCTACAATATGAGTGAGTTTGGGAAATAGAGAGAGCCACTAAAATCTAAGGTGAAGGCGTTATCAAAGCAGCTTTATTATCACTAACTTCTGGATGGGCCTGGAGGAGGGGAGGGAGGCAGTGGGGGGTCAGAGAAGGCAAGAGCCATGCAGGGGCTGTTCCAGAAACGTTCAGGCCGAGGGAAATATACATTTCTGACCAGTTGTAGAATCCATCCCACAGCCTTCTCCAGCCCAAACACACACACACACACACACACACACACACGCACACACACACGCCCCCCCCCCCCAATTGAAAAGCAAACCACAGCATTTTAAAACCTCCTGTTGGTTTCGCCTTTCCTTCCCCCACGTATTGTTTTTGGGAAGGGCTGTTTCAGCCACAGCACTGCCAAGAAAACAGGGTGGTTTCCCTTGACCACTGGCCACGAATGTGTGCCTTTTCCTGAGCTTTGTGCAGGAACCCACAGTGACTTTAGAAAATAATAATAAAATTCTTCTCTATAAATAAACCCTTACGCTTTCNACGTATTGTTTTTGGGAAGGGCTGTTTCACCACAGCACTGCCAAGAAAACAGGGTGGTTTCCCTTGACCACTGGCCACGAATGTGTGCCTTTTCCTGAGCTTTGTGCAGGAACCCACAGTGACTTTAGAAAATAATAATAAAATTCTTCTCTATAAATAAACCCTTACGCTTTCTGCTGCGGGTCTTGGAGGACGCGCTTCCCCTTCTTTTTGAACTCATTCAGGGCTCCGCTCCCTCCACAGCGGAGCTACGGCGCGTAGCCCGAGGCACTCTGGGTAGTCATTCTCCGCTGTGTCTTCCAATGGCAACCTTCAGGAACTTGTACTTAAAGATCCGCCTCTCCTCCAGAGACATACATCCTTCCACAAAATACCCCATTGCCACTTCCTCTAGAGATTTTATTCTTACAGGCTGTCCTGAATTTCCAGAGTCCGACAAATTAAGCATTTACAGTTTACTCAGTGATGTGAAGCAGTGGAAAGACCTTAAGTTTTGAAGTCCAGAAACCCAGGACTAAATTCTGGCTTTGTTTCCTGAGTAGCTGTGTGATTGTGGACAAGAGGCTTATATCAGCTTGGGCAAGGTACTTAACAATTGTGTATGAGCCTGCCTCGGTTTATTCACCTTGAAAATGTATATAAATGATCTGTAATGCATGGACTCAGGTGAGTATTAAATGAGAAAAATGCATACAAAGCCTCAAGCACACAGTAGGTAGTCAACAGAAGGCCATTTTTATCAAGTTTTTGCCTGGACTAATTGTAGCACAAAGAAGAAGGCTGATTCTGCTGGGATTCTCAAGAGGATGTAATGAAGGGATAATTTATAGGGGTGGGGCAGGGCTAAGGGAATCAGTAAGGGATGCTGAGGCACCCAGATACCTGCAGCAGCGGGGATTATCACCACCCCCAGACCTAATGGGACAAGAGGAGGGCCAGGCAACGCTGGAGCCCTGTCAGTGGTGGAGCAATGGAGAGAGGCTGCTGGCAGGAGCTATTATAGTGTTAGGGGAGCTAGTCACTGACAGACAGGCACAGAAGCAGGGGGGCACTGGCGGGGAATGCCCCAGCCTCTCCTGTACCCCTTAATCCTTTGCCATTGCCTGTCACTGGCCACACCCAACTGAAGACAGAGAGAAGGGAGCCCCCAGATGCAATCCTAAGGGTCAGACTTCCAGAGCACAGTGCAGATTAGAGAATAAAGCTCAGTGGGAAGAGAGTACAAATGGTGAATCACTAGGCCATTCAGAGAAAGGAATTCCTTATGACTTACATACTGGCTAGTATTAGTCAACTCAAACAGTGAAAAAAACTCCTGCAAAAATCCTAAAGGGGTCATTGTAATCACATCACTTTAGACCTAAAGAGCTTGCAGCAGTTTCCCAGTACCTAAAGACATGAGCCCCCTACCTCACCCCTGGGATCCTGTCCCAGACCCTCCTCTCTCCCAGCTCATCTCCTGCCTCTCCTCTCCCAGAATTTTCTGAAGTGCTTGTCTCTTTTTTTCCCCTGAGTTAATTAAACCCTAAATTACTTTATTTTAAATAAAATCTGTTTGATTGTTTTGATGTGAACCATTTTTAGTCCTTAATGAATCTGTTACTTCTATTTCATGTTTTTTATATTTTTTTTGGCCATGAGGCATCTGGATCTTAGCTTCCCAACCAGGGATCGAACCCACATCCCCTGCATTGAAAGGTGAAGTCATAACCCCTGGACCTCTAAGGAAGTACCCCTAAATGACCTTAGAGAAATTATTAAACTTTCTGAATATCAATTTCCAGTTCTATAAAATCATGACTTTTTACTGGATAAGATAATGATAATATCCACTTCGTAACATAATTAAATTTAAATGAAGTAATATACTCAGCATGTGGATGGCCACATGGAGACTCAGTAAAAAGGTAACTTCTTCATTTCTGGGGCATCCTCAGTCTTGCTGGTGAAAGAGAAATGAAAAAGACAAGAGGTACCACTTGATCTGACATAGGTTGTCCACAATGCACGGGATGTATCTCCAACCGTAATGCTTTTGTCTTGACATGCTTCTCAGCTTTAAATTGAAACTTTGATGGGTGGAAATTTGATTGGTGAAAGTCCTCATAAATCCTCTGTCCCTGTCTTCTCTGCTTAGCTAACTTATTGTCACCTGCTGACATGCAGACGACACCACTCTTAGGCGATGCACTTTACCCACACTCCTGGAAGTTCTCACAGAGGCAGCTCTGGAGCTGAACTGCCCAGCTTGAGGTTCCTGGACACAACATTTCTTTGCTGCATTGTACTCTTGCCACTTAACCTCTCTGTGCCTCAATATCAACATCTGTGAAATGGGGTGATGCTAGCACCCACGCCACAGGGTTTTCCTGAGATTAAATGTCAATATATGCAAATCATTGAGAATACTGCCTGGCATAGAGTAAGCACTTAATAATATTAGCCAGCTTATTTTTAATCTCTTTATTACCAGTGCATCACAGTCCTTAACACATCTAGTATAATTTCAGGTTTATCTGTCTGATTCCCATATTGATTCTTTGAGTACCTCCACAACAGGGCCTAAAATAATACTTGGCACATAGTATGTGCTCAAGACATGATCAGTGAGTGAACGAATAAATGAAAGAATGCATGAGTGAACGACATAGGACTCAAAGTGCGTGGAGGGAGTCTGGTTTGGGTGTTCACGTGAAGCTCAGCAGAGGCCTTTTCTCAGGGATGTGAGGAACTGAAGAAGTCAGAGCCAAAAAACTCAAGCTGCTCCGGGCAAAGCAGGGCCACCCACAGGGGCAACTCCCATGGAGGTCTAGCGTGGGTGGGTCCCTGCCCCGAGCAGCCACCAGCTTTCTCATCTAATTGTGTGATAAGAGAAACCGCTCCCCCACCCTTCACACTTCCTCCTCCCATGTTAAAAACCAAGAGCAGTGATGTGCATTCAGGGGTCTCTGGGAAAGACAATACTTGCCCCTGTCTAGCCAAACTCACCATCAGGACATTCAAGGGTGGAGGGGTCTGACCAAAGGATACCTTGAGTCCCCAGGGAACACTCAGTTCGAGGGCCCAGGGCAGCCCTGCCCCTCCTCCTGCCTGCCGGACGCCCTCCTTCCTACATCTGCTCATGTGTGTCCTCGGCCCCCCATTGCTTCCATCTTATTCAGTTAAAGTGCAAAGGCCTCAAAAACCTGTGTGATCTGCCTCCTGACAGCACACCCATCCCTCATTCCTCCACTCTCCCCTTTGCTCACCCCACCGCGGGTTAGCCTGTCACTGGTTCACTGTGGAGTGAGCTTGCTGGCTATTTCCTTGCTAAAAAGGCCTTTGCTTCAGTCATCCTTGTAGCTTGATTCCTCTCATTACTCATTTATCAGTTCCTTCACTTAACAGACCATTTTTAAACTTTAAAATTTTTATTTTTAATTATGGTTAAAAATGCAAAATTTATGACCCTAACCATTTTGAAAGGTTGGTCAGTTCATGAAGTAGATTTACACCGTTGTGTGACTATCACCACCATCCATCTCCATTCTGCAAAACCCTCTCCATCTTGTAAAACTGAAACTCTATATCCATTAAACACAAACTCCCCATTCCCACTTCACCCAGCTGCAGAAGTCACCATTCCACTTTCTGACTCTATGTATAGGACTACCTAGGCACCTTATACAAGTGGACTCTTATAGTATTTGTCCTTTGTAACTGGCTTATTTTGCTTAGCATAATATCCTCAAGGTTCATCCATGTTGTAGCATGTGTCAGATATCTGCTTTTTCTGGCTAAATGACATGCCATGCATGTATATACCACATTTTGTTAATAGACACCTGAGTTACTTCCACCTTTTGGCTATTGTGAATAATGCTGCTATGGACACGGGTGTACACATATCTGATCAAGTCCCTGCTTTCATTCCTTTTAGGTTTGTATCTCGAAGGGGAATTGATGGATGCCATGATAATTGTCTGTTTTGTTTTTTGAGGAGCTGCCATACTGTTTCCCATAGTAACTGCACCATTTTACATTTCCTCCAAGAAAGCAGAGTTTCCAGTTTTTCCACATCTTCCTCATCCTTATCATCACTTACTTGTTATTTTCTCTTTTGGATTTTTTTTTTTTTNGAGGATGAGATGGCTGGATGGCATCATTGACTCGATGGGCATGAGTCTGAGTGAACTCCGGGAGTTGGTGATGGACAGGGAGGCCTGGCGTGCTGCGATTCATGGGGTCGCAAAGAGTCGGACACGACTGAGCGACTGAACTGAACTGAACTGAATGGGTGTGAGGTGGTATCTCATTGTGGTTTTTAACAGACAATTTTTAAGCACTTACTGTGATCCAGATCCCAACTAGAGAGTTGTCAGGACATACAAATAAAGCCTAGCTGGTGCCCTCCAGGAAGAGAGAGAGCAACAGAACAAACCTGAATTGATCCACTCATGGATGTGTACGAAGCCTACAGATATTATCTCATTTTATCCTCACATTATCCACAAGGTGAGTATAATTAACCTATTTTAGTGTAGAAACCAAGATTCACCAAAATTCAGTGACTTGCCTCCCACTTATAGAGCTCATACATGTGACAGAATTGAAAACACATGTTTTTGAGACTCAAAAGCCTATGCTGTTTCTGACAGTTGTTCTCAGATATTTTTTTAATTTAACTGATCAGAAAAATATAAAAATAACTTTGAGGCACCAACAGATTTCTTGCCAACATTTTATTTGGCAAAACAAGAGCTTTGGAAAGCAATTAATTTGCCATCTAATGTCACTATTCTTACACAGGAAGAAATTTAACCACATGTCCTTCAGAAAAACACACACACAGGATAAAGTTTATTTAACTGAATAAACTTAACTTTATGAAAACCTTACTGCACTGCTGATTTCTCATGTCCCTGCCCTAGGAGTAAGAAGCATGTATTAAATCATGAGCAGTCCTTGGCTTCTAGAGGTCAAGTACTCCAGCCCCACAGGCCCTCAGCTAGGTGCTCTGGAAGATGCTAAGCCCAGCATGAGTTGGCCTTGAATGAGTACATGCATTCTCAGTTGCTAATTGGTGTCCGACTCTTTGTGACCTCGTAGACTGTACCCTGCCAAGCTCCTCTATTCACGGAACTTTCCAGGCAAGAATACTGAAGTGGGTTGCTATTTCCTCCTCCAGGGGATCTTCCTGACCTGTGTCTCTTATATCTCCTGCATTGGCAGGCAGATTCTTTACCACTGAGCCACCTGAGAAACCCCTATGTCAGCCTTGAGGGGAGTTTAAACATGAACAGAACAGGGAAATTAAGTGCCCTTGCAGGTTAGCCAATCTGACCTGCAAATAATGGGGAGGCATGAAGATTTACCAAACCCTGCCAATTCCAATGCCTTCATGACCTCTCTCTCTCTTTTTTTTAATTTATTTTTTATTGAAATATAGTTGAATTGCAGTGTTGGGTTAATTATTGCTAAACAAATAATTAAGCAAATTATTTTGCAGCAAAGTCAGCTGAAGTGACTCAGTTATACATGTACATACATTCTTTTTCATATTCTTTTCCATTATAGTTTATCGCAGGATATTAAATATAGTTCCCTGTGCTATATGGCAGGAACCTTGTTGTTTATCCATCCTATGTATACCAGTTTGCATCTGATAACCCGACTCCGGGTCCTACCCTCTCCCACCCCTGCCTTGGCAACCACATCTTTTCTCTATGCCTCTGATTCTATTTCTATTTCATAGATAGATTCAGTTGTGTCATATTTTAAATTCCACATATAGTGATATCATATGGTACTTGCACATATAGTAATATCATATGGTACTTGTCTTTTTCTTTTTGACTTCACTTGGTATGATAATCTCTAGTTGCATCAATATTGCTACAAATGGGACTCCTGAACATATATATCCAGACAAAACTATCATGTCAAAAAGGTATTTGCACCCCTGTGTTCACAGAAGCACTATTCACAACAGCCAAGACCTGCAAACAACCTAAATGTCCATCAAAACAGGAATGGATAAAGAAAATGAGGCAAATATATACAATGGAACACTTCTCACAATCTCTCTTGGCTCTAAAACCCAAACTGTTCCCCTTCATCCTAAGGCCTTTGTACTTCTATAAGATCTGGGTAGCCATTCATCACAGTACTGTACCAGATTTGTAAAAGTTATAAGACTTTTTTACCAGGCAGGTGAGTAGTCATGTCCAACTCATTGTGACCCCATGGACAGTCGCCTGCCAAGCTTCTCTGTCAACGGGATTCTCCAGGCAAGAACACAGGAGTGGGTCGCCATGGCCCTCCTCCAGGGGATCTCTGGACCCAGGGATTGAACCCATGTCTCCGGCATTGGCAGGTGGGTTCTTACCACTAATGTCACCAGGGAACCCCATATACCATTGTACATTTGCCCAAACCCATACAAGGTACAGCACCAGGAGTCATTATAGAGCATAAATATAACAAACAGTTGTTTCTTCTGTTCTGCTCTTCAAATCTTATCATTTTACTGTGATTCAGATTTTTATAAAAAGAAAGATTCAGTCATTATAGTAAAGCTGTGTTCCCTTTTGAGCGAATCTCCAAATCCTATTGCCTTCTATGGCTCCCCAGATGTGGCCACTTTTCTGGTTTTAATATTTTCTATTTCTTTACTAAACAATATGTAATAGTTTCACATGTAATAAAACTTCATATAAATGATATCATGCTAAAAATAGCCTCCTGCTTATTTCTTTTCTTATTCGATATTATATCTTTGAGATTTATTCCTATATAAATATATAAGTACAGGTTTTTGTAAATGTCCTTTATCAGATTCAGGAACTTTTTTTCTGTAACTAATCTGTTGATAGTCTCTCATGAATGGACATTATTTTTCTGTATCTATTATTATGTAGTTTTTATTTAGTCTAATATAATGGATGCCATTCTTTAATTTTTAAATGATGAATAGCCTTGCATTTCTTTGATTAATTTGGCTTAGTTGTGAACTATTATTATTTTATATTTGCTGCATTTGATTTGCTAATATTTTGTTTAATTTTCTTTTTCTTTTTTCTGGTTTTAGTATCAGGACCATGTTAGCCACAGAAAATGAGTTGGTAATTGCTCTTTCTTCATTTTCTGAAAGAGATTGTATATAAATTATATCTTTTATATTTGATAAAATTCACCAGTGGAACTACCTGGGCCCAAACGTCTCTTTGTTAGAAAGCTTTTAATTATAAACTAAGTTTCTTTAGTAGATATAGGACTATGTAGTTTGTGTTTTTCTTCATGCATGAGTTTTGGTAATTTGTGTATTTTAAGATATAAGTTCAAGTTTACTGATTCTTTACATTACTGATTCCCACCCTTACCCCAGCAAGTTTTTTCTGTTATTGTATTTTTCAGTTCTAAAATTTCCACTTTTTTCTTTTTTAATATTCATTTATTTATTTGACTGCACTGGTCTTACTGGCGGCACATGGGATCTTCAGTCTTTGCTGCAGTATGTGGGATATTTAGTTGCAGCATACAAACGCTTAGTTGCAGCATACAAACACTTAGTTGCAGCAAGTGGGATCTAATTCCTAACCAGGAACCAAACCTAGGTGCCCTGCATGGGGAGTACAGAGTCTTAGCCCCTGTATCACCAGGGAAGTCCCTCCATTTTCTTTCAACAGTTTCTATTTATTTACTGAAAATTCCTATCTCTCCATTTATTTCAATAATGTTTGCTCTTGCTTCATAAAGCATGGCATAATAGCTTCTCTTAAGGCTTTGTCATAGTAGTCTAATGTCTGGGTCAGCTTGGTATTACTTGCTTTTCCTTTGAGAGTTATTGAGATTTTCCTGGTTCTTTGTACATTGATTAATTTTGAATTGTATCTTAGACATGTTGAATATCGTGTTAAGAGACTGTGGATCCTCTTAAGAGTGGCTGAAGAATATTTTTTGTTGTTCTTGTTTTATAAGCAAGCTATTAATATGGCTAAGTTTAGATCACAGGTTCCAACCTACCTTCTTTGGGCTGTGGTTGTAAAGCCAGTTTCGTTTTTAAGGCTTTTTTGCAGTGCCATTAGGGTCAACCCCCTGTTTGAACCACCCAGGGGCCATTCAGGGACTTGGAAAGTGCTCTATACAATACTTAAGTCACAGGCTTTTGTTATGCTGCTTTGGGTCAGTCCCTTATCTATGCAGCCTGGGAGTGAGCCCAGAATTTCATCCACAAATTTAAGAAACCCCTTTCTTGAGCTCCTTCTTCTTGAATATCCTTTTCTCTCCCTTACCAGAGTCCCATTTTCTTGGTGTGCTGGATAGTAAGCCAGGATGCAGCTTCATGCTATCATACATTTTTCATGACTGAGACCACTTGGGAATGAATCAGTGAGGGGAAAAAAAAAAGTGAAAATAAAAAGATATTTCGTAAAAGAGTCTTCAAATAACAGGGATCCCTTTCCCCAGTTCTTATGATCAGAGGAAGACTTTTTTTCTGAGTTTGAGAATGAATCAGTGAGGGGGAAAAAAAAGGTGAAAATAAAAATATATTCTCCAAGAGAGTCTTCAGATAACAGGGATCCCTTTCCCCCGTTCTTATGATCAGAGGAAGACTTTTTTTCTGAGTTTTAAGTGATTAATAAGATGGCGTCAACACAGTAATAAGGTAGTTCACGACTAGGATTTGCCTTGGAGTCAAGACAAGAGAGTAAAAAGAATAAAATAATGAAATTTTGCCTTCTCCCAAAGCACAAACACCTTTGGTCCTGCAGGGCCCACTCTTCCTTGTCCTCTAACCAGAAGAAGAGAGTTTTATCTTGGATTTATTAGTCTCCATGCACACTGCCTTGCTCCAGGATTCAGGCTGCCCTAGTATCTAAGCTAAAAGACACAGGAGGAAAAAAAAAACAAAAAACAGGAAACTTAATACGTATGATAGTCAATTTTGTGTATCAATTTGACTGGACCACAAAGTGTCCAGACATTTGGTCAACCATTATTCTGGATGTGTCTGTGAGGACACATTAGTTTCCAAGCCCTGTTGCTTTTTCCCTCCTCTCTTTGCCACCAACCCCATGTTTAGGAGCTCTTGTCCTGGCTTAGGCCCTCTGTGCCTCTCCTGGAAAATTGTATTACTTTCCTGGGAATTCCCTGGTTTCCACTCTCATCAGACACATGATTCTTATAAGGAACTTTAAAGGGCTCAAATCAGACCATGCTATTTGCTTGGGTTAAAAACCTTTAGTGTTTTCCCTTCACCTGTAAGATGAAGTAGAAGCTACTCACATGACAAACAAATAACAACAGAACACCCCCCAGGTTGGTCAACCATTATTCTGGATGTGTCTGTGAGGACACATTAGTTTCCAAGCCCTGTTGCTTTTTCCCTCCTCTCTTTGCCACCAACCCCATGTTTAGGAGCTCTTGTCCTGGCTTAGGCCCTCTGTGCCTCTCCTGGAAAATTGTATTACTTTCCTGGGAATTCCCTGGTTTCCACTCTCATCAGACACATGATTCTTATAAGGAACTTTAAAGGGCTCAAATCAGACCATGCTATTTGCTTGGGTTAAAAACCTTTAGTGTTTTCCCTTCACCTGTAAGATGAAGTAGAAGCTACTCACATGACAAACAAATAACAACAGAACACCCCCCAGGCCCTGGCCACTGCTGGTTCCTCCAGCTTCACGCTACATCTGTGCTTCAGACACACAGCACTCCCTGCATCTTTGCAACCTGACTTCCTGACACCTTTATGTGTCATATCATCATGACAACTCTCTCTCCCCTGCCTCAACACCATCTTTCCAAGCCTTTGAGGTAAAGTGGGATGCTCTGGCCTGGAAATGATCTACTGTGTGCCAGACACTTGCACCTATGTTAGAGTCACATTTAATTCTCACAACAATGCTCTGAGTATAGAGCAGTGACCTCATTTGCAGATGAGGAGGTTGATGTTCAGAGATGCTAAGCAACTTGCTGAAGACACACAGCTACGCTTACTACAGGAAAATTGGCAGAATCAAAGACCGAACCCAAATGTCTGGTGCTCTAATTATTGACCCACTGTCCTTTCTGGCTCATAAGGATTAGATTTGAAACCTGGTTCTATTATTCACTTGTTTTATGACCTTGCCACAAGTCACTTCTGCTTTCTGAGCCTTTGTTTTCCTCATTTGCAAAACAAAATGATTGTACTCAATAATCTGTATGCTCCCTTCCTTCCTGAAGATGTATAATACCCTGCAGTGTTGACATAGCCATGGACATTCCTTTATTCCTGGGCTTCCCATGGAGAATAGTCAATTCTCTAATGATGATCCCTAGTCAGCAGAAAACCAATGCTCCTCTCCCACACTCTTTCAAGTATTCCCACCTGTCTCTGAACCAGCACGGAAACTCCTACCATAGGTCGGCATGTCTAGGCTCATGCCTGGCTGAGTGTCTCTCTTCCTGAAGCCAAAATCCCATTAGGAAAAGAGAGATGATGAACCCCAACACAACATTCTCATGAAATTATACTAATTTGTGCTCTCTCCCTGAGTGAACTACTCGAAGCCTAGGTAACCAACCTCACTTGTAAAGCAATGGAGGGTGGTCACCTGTAGACCTTGTAGCTCTAACCTTCCAAGATGCTGGAACATTACAAACCACCTGAGGCAAGAACTCACTAATAGGAAAACGAACCCTCCCACAAAGGCCCATTCTCCTTGGGTGAACCCAACCTTAGCCAATTCTAAGAGTCTCTGGAATAATTGGCTACTATCCCAACTTCAAGGTCATCCTGGAGGGAAAGTTCCCAAAAGACCAGGGATTTAAAACTGAGGTGAGAAAGGAAGGAAGGGAGTAAAATAAAGTTCTATCCAACCACGTGAAGACATTTAGGATGGTGGTAGAAGAGCTGCATGGATTTCAGAGTCAGATGGGCTTAGATTCAATTCCATCACTAACTACGAACCCTCCCACAAAGGCCCATTCTCCTTGGGTGAACCCAACCTTAGCCAATTCTAAGAGTCTCTGGAATAATTGGCTACTATCCCAACTTCAAGGTCATCCTGGAGGGAAAGTTCCCAAAAGACCAGGGATTTAAAACTGAGGTGAGAAAGGAAGGAAGGGAGTAAAATAAAGTTCTATCCAACCACGTGAAGACATTTAGGATGGTGGTAGAAGAGCTGCATGGATTCAGAGTCAGATGGGCTTAGATTCAATTCCATCACTAACTGTGTGATCTTAACCACTAACAGTGTAAATGCAGGCAGGCCACTGGATCTGGTGTCTTCATCTGGTTTAAAAAAAAAAAATTAGGCTCATCTTTCTTACAACTACTTGTGAGATGGTGTGGTAAAAATGGCTATTTAGCATGGTGAAGGTGTTCCAAGTTGCCTGGTTTTATTCCTCTGTGTTTTCTATTTAAAGACTATCAGAGACTGCCAAGAAAACACAAAGAAATTGAAGGCCAGATGTTTTCAGGCAAACACATCCATGAGAAACACACTCTGGGAGCATCCTGAATCACAGTATCCTAAAACAGGAAGTGACTCTCACAATGATCAATTATAGAATAATTACACCAGATTTAGTATTCTGTACCCCCCACCATTCACCACTGCTTGAATCTGGCACTGATCGGGTGCTCACTGCTCTCCAGAATGGCCTGTTCCTAGTCAGAAGTGAGATGAGGCAAGTCACCAAAACTTTGTCAGATCTAATGATTTTTCCAATAACAAGGCCCCTCTGTCTCTTCCTTTACAATCCAGTTGTTACCAAACTATATTATTACTCCACTGAGCCTTTGTTCTTACTGTTCTTTTTCCTGGGGACCCTTCCCCATTCCTTACCCTCTTCCTCTGCTAAAGAGACTCTTATTCATCCCTTGAGAGGCAGTTCAATCCTCACCACCTCTGAGAAGTCCTCCGTGAGCTCCCACCCCAAACTAGGGTTGGGTGTTGCTCTGTACCTCCAGCTCCTTTTACTGAGCATTCAACTAAAGTGAAATAATCTATTTACACATTGGTCTCCCCACCTGACTGTGGTTCCTCAGAAGTAGGGACCTTACCTTACACATCTCTGTATCCCAGCTCCTCCAGCAGAGCTTGGATCAGTAAACAGAAGCTGTCTGAGGATTTGAGTCAGCTAAAGGGGCAGAGAGGCAGGCCCATGTAGGGCCAACAGTGGCTGCGTTGCGTGGGGAGGAGCTGCCCAGATTAGATTCTGGATCTGGCTTCCTGAGTAAGAAGAATTGGAGAAGAAAGGATTTCATTTTAAAAATGCTCTGGGTTTTTTGGGGGGAGGTTTATGTCTGTCTGCACCAGCTGAACTCATGGAGAAGCCTGTTGAAAGCTTCATATCAGACTTCTTTTCTCTTCCTATAAACAGTTCCCAGCAAATTGATGGAAAACTGGACACATGTCTCCACTGAACTGTGCTCCAAGAGTAAGATGGGAAGTGTTCTTTAGGGATTTTTGGAAGAAAACAATATGGTATAATGCATTAAGTTGTAAACAAGTCATTTGGTACTTGGGAGAAGGAGGGGTGGCTATTTTGCCAATTCATATACTTGACCTTGGTCTAGGTGCTTTCCACAGGGCAGTTTGCAACATACCTGTGAGGTTAGGGATCACTGTCTATTTTACACGTGGAGAAACTAAAGATCTAGTGGTTAATTAAATAACTTTCAACTCATCCAGCATCTAGGAGGGGACTGATCTAGGTATAATCTCCAAGTGTATGCTTTTTTATAGTCCCATTACCAATGATGCAAATTCTGTAATTTACTTACCAAATATTCATTTTCCCCTTTGTGCTTAGACATAGAACTTGTGCTCGCTGCTCAGCAAATTGCTGGGCAAATTTCCATCTACAATAAAGACAGAATTCCAGCCTCCATTATAGTTGGAGAGGCCATGGGCAGAGTTCTAGCCAATGATACATAGTAAGAGGGGGAAAGTGGAGCTTCAGGGAAAGCTCCTGAAAATGAGTAGAGTATGTGTCCTGTTGTTTCTTCCAATTCTCCTGCTGCTAAGCTAGAAGCAGATGTGCTATATGGAACTCCAGGAGCCACTTCAGACCTGAGATGATCCTGAGGATGGAAACCATGTGCCAGAGT
>SJXQ01006656.1:87030-154432 GCA_006408695.1 Aepyceros melampus | reverse complement strand
GTTTCTGAAGCTGAAACAACACTTGTGATGTCTCAGTTCAATCACAGATTCACTGTGGGACTTCTGGCAAGTTGTTTACATTTTGGATCTTAGTTTTCTCATCTGGGAAATAAGCAGATTGAACTAGAAGGGTATTTTCAAAGGTTCTTTCTAACATAAGGGTACCAAATACACAGCGTAATCCTGGGCAACCAGCAGTGCTGGGTCTGAAAAGACAGCAGAATGGAAGAGGCTTTTTGTCCCCAAGGATTTTCAAAGTAGTTAGAGAAGCAGAACATTCATTCATCCAATCATTCACTCAGTGTAGTGGATACTGTGGTCTGTTGCCCGGCTTTCCCCTTAAGACCATTTTCCTACTTGCCAGGAGTGTTGACTGCTGACAGTTCACAGCTGGCTTCCTCTCCCAGAAAGACCATCAGATGAAGGGTGCTGTCTCAAGCAAAGCTGTGCCTGCTTTCTATGAGCAACTTGTGCCCATCACTGGATTGAGGTGGAAGGTACACAAGTCTGGCCTCCTTGCCTCTACTGTGACAACTTAGAAGGCTTGTCCTGGGCAACTGTATTCCAGCTCAACTTCTGTCTCTACCCAATCCTGCTTTGCTTACTCCTTCATGGAGGTGGGGAGGGGTGTTCCCAGAAGCACCCACTGATAAACCTTGTTTCTCAGAATCTGTTTCCCAAGACACACATCCTAAGGCTGTTGGTGGCAGGAAAGGCTCTAGCTGGGATTTGGAGCTGGCTTACCTGTTAGCTGGGCTTCCCAGGAGGCACAGTGGTAAGGATCTGCCTGCCAGTACAGGAGTTGCAGGAGAGGCAGGTTCAGTCCCTGGGTCAGGAAGCTCCCCGAGAAGAGGAACTGGCAACCCACTCCAGGATTCTTGCCTGGAGAATTCCATGGATGGTGCAGCCTGGCAGGCTATAGTCCATAGGGTCACAAAAGAGATGGACATGACTGGGTGACTGAGCATGCATGCACCTCTAAACTGGGTCACCTGTCAGCTGGCTGGCAGTTAGGATACCTCACTGGGATGGAGAAAGTACTGATAGCTCCTGGCACCGTGAAGCCCTGAAATTGGGAAGATTTTCACTCTTGGTGAGCTGGGGTGGGAAGATAGTGCAAGGAAAAGCACTCGCTGGTGCCATAGGTCAGATATTTGAGAGATTTGGGGGAAAGCTGCCATTATTAAAACTATGGAATGTATTGACTTCACTGACTGCTATCAATGTATTGGAGAAAGACTAGAAATGATTAATCACTAACTTAAGACAAGGTGGGAAAGTCAGAATCCTTCTTGGCAACATGTCAAGAGAGTCTCTTCTCCTATAACAGGAGAACAGAAAAAGCTGAGGACTGGGCCCAGGACATAATTGAAAGGGCAGCAGAGTTTCAGTAAAATTGTCCTTTTCTACCCTTGTGTGACTAAGATCAGTACCTGATCAGGAAGGAGTGGGACCCTCAGACATAGGGTAAGGACATCTGAGTTGAAACACTTGAGAACCTGAGAACCTTGACACTCCAGCCCTGCCTGGACATTCTAGGCCACAGAAGAGACTTGATCTTCTCAATTATGGACTTATCTCTCTTGCTTACAAATAACTCAGAGGATTTTGGCAAACCGTAAGTCATAATAAACTTACTGTGGGCCTCAGAAAGAAAAAGGAGCACACATCAGCGTTAGGACTTCCCATCCAGGCCACCAGACCCAAAACGAGGATCAAGTCACACCATTATCCCACCAGAGATGTACTGGGCCTCCAAGAAAGATGCTACACCCTGAAGGAGCTGCAGGGCTGAGCCAACCTGCCTTGGCAGGTGCCAGGAGCTCCTGTGTGGGGATGGATCCAGGGGCAATAGGCAATGGGATGACAGAGAGCTTATTGCCATGGGAGCACTCTCCCCTGACACAGGTTATGACACCTGTCAAGGACCCTGACAGTCAATCCCAATGTGCTACCAGGTTGGCTGTGGGAATCTTGCAGAAGCTCACAAGGAGCACCCACACAAAAGGCCCCAAGAAGTGGGCCTGCTGGGGTGATGAGCCTGGAAAGCCAGAGAACCTGAGCTAAGACCTTCAGTAAATGTATATTGAGTAAACCCTGTGGGACAGGCACTGTGATCATTTATTCATTTGATCACTGTGAACAAGACATGACCTTGTCCTTCTGGTATCTGTAAGCTGTGATTATGAAATAAGGGGACTGATTTTTAAAAACAAAATCACTCAGAAGAGACACTTCCAGGACTTCCTTGGCAGTCGATTGGTTAAGACTCCACACTTCCAATGCAGGGGTTGTGGGTTTGGTGCCTGATCAAAAACTAGGATCTCACATGTGGTAGGCCACAGCCAATACTAAATAAATAAATAATAAAAGTGTTATCATGTTTTAAAACAGCAGAAGAGATGCATCCAAATGGGTGTGACTTCTGAAAATTCTACTGGGAGAATATAGGCTTCTCACTAATATGGAGACAGATGAGGGAAGCCACAGTCACACTGACCTGGGGACAACTTCCCATCAAGCCACAGTTTAAACCTGTGTGACCTTGAGAAAATGTTTTAACTTCTCTGACCCCAAAGTTTCTCATCTGTAAAACCCAGAGGATGATCTCTGCGCTAGTAGGGTGTTGCCCCTTTTAAATTAAAATGAGCTCATATAAATCCCAAATGCCTAGTCCATTAAATGCAATGTACACTCAGTAAAAGCTGGTCCCTTCTCCCTCTCCTATGCTTCTGCCTTTTACTCTGCCAACTCCCTTTTGTAAAGTCCTATTCAGGGTTAGTTGAGAAGCAAAATAAGATTAGTCTTTCTTTTTCTTCCTTCTGTACTTTCCTCCCTTTCTTTTTTTGCTCATTTATTTAGCCAGTGTGGGCACTTGTTGTTTCCATCACTCACTTGTCTTCCTCACTTAGCTTTGAAAGACTTTTGGTAATTTTTACTCAATGAATGTAGCTGTATAGCATGAGGATTTTTCCCCTAGGAGATACAGAAATCCATGGCTAGGGTTCTGAAGCTGCTGGGAAATCTAGAGTAATAAAATACACCTTGATGTTCAGGATGTGATTTTTGAGCAGTCCACCCTCATTGTAATATTAAACCACACATCAGAAATTAAATAGGAAAAGAATGGAGTGAAAACACAGAGCAACATATGCAAAAGTAAACTATCTCATCTGTTTACTACTAAAAATAAATACTGAGCATTTCCTGGGGGTCAGACTCTAGCCCTGGACCAGTGGATGGGAAACAAGCGTGCTTGTGATACAGCATCTGAGAACTCAGAGTCAAGTGGAGAAGCCAGGGCTCAGCGGTGGGGAAAGCCTTGTGCTAGGAGACAGAACACATGTGTTGGAAGTGATTCCCTCTGTGCAGAGGAAAGCAGACTTCACACAGGCAGCTACTGTTGACCTGAGATTTCAAGATGAAATTGACGAGGTGAAGAGGATGCCATTTCAGACAAAGGGAATGGCACATACAAGGCAAACAGGCCAGTTTGCTTAACTATAAGTTGTTCAGTAGAGGCTGGGACATTGCAGGTTGGCTAGAGTCCAAAATAGGCAGACAAATCACACACAGACTGTCTGCCCTGGCTGGCTTGGTGTCACACCAGTATTAGGCCTGTTGTCCTGACACTATAATAATAGCACTCCTTTTTGTCCTCCAAAGTGTCCCTGTTTGATCAATAAGTAGTAGAGTCATCTGATCTTAAGTAGGAGGGGAGCACACTCCAGCCTGTGTTTTGAGTGATTGCTTTGACTGCCAGGTGGACAAGCTGGAACATAGAGGCTCCACCGTGGCCTTTTAAGCTCTCATCATCTCATCCAGTCCTGGCATTCTTTGATCAAGACAGCTCTGGACCAGACACTGTTCCTAGAAGAGCACCAAGTGCCTTTTACTAATGGATAAATATCCAATGAGCCCATAGATGTGACAGAATAGAGAGCAAGGTAATACTTCTGTGGTCCATCCTCTGGCTAGGAATCTTGAACAAGGTGGATCTGGACCTTGGTCTTGAAGGATGGGGAGGATTCTAGTAGTCAGAGGCATGAAGTGGATGTGATGTGAGCTAAGGTGTTAAGGTAAAGAGATCAGGGAGTACAATGAGGATACCTAAGAACCCTTACATAACGTGTCAGCAGCCACAACTGCCACCCAGTCAGATTAACAGTTTACAAGGATTTGGTCTTCTGTTATTTCTCCAGTCTCCCTTCTTATCCCTTGAAATGTGCAGGGCAGTGTGTTAACCTGTGTATTCCCAGAGCACTTGGAGCAGAGAACTGGGAGCCTTTCTGCCTGCCCAAAGGGGCTCACTATACAGTCTGCCTCTTTCTCTACTCTGGACTCCCAGGGCTGGCGCATGTACTTTTACAGCTCCAGGGCTTTGAACAGAGAAGACACTCAACAGGGTTGGCAGAACGATTGACCAGAGAGAAAGAAATTTGGAAGGGTTGAGTGATTTGCCCAAAATCACCTAGGGAGCAGGTTCTGGCACTGGAGCTTGAACACAAGACTCAGAACTCTGTTCTTGCCATGGTACCATGTGGCCAAAAGTACTCAAAACATAGACCTTAGTGTTGTGAGACATCCCAGTTAGGAAGTGATTCTAACTACACACCATTTATATCTATCTCTCAGCCTCTCCTTCCAAAGGGGCCCTCCCCTCTTTGCATCTCTGGGTCTTCAAATGTCCCTCAGCCGAGCATGACCTTCCCCTTTATCTCTCCATAAAATCCCACACATCTTTCAAGGGCCAGCCAGAACGTCCCTCCTCTGTAGTACTGTTCTCACCTCCCTGGCTGAGTGGGTGGGTCCTTCTCTGCCACAACTCCATGCTCAAATGGCAGATTATCAGCCAATAGATAGATTGCATTCTATAGTGGGCTATTTACAGAGCAGAACACCTCTTAGGGTCTGTCTTCTCCTACACTGTAAGCCCCTAGGGGGACAGAGGCTGGTAACTTATCTATCTTTGTATTCACAGTACCCAGACTAACTCCTGGTCCATTGTAGGCATCTGATTAATATTTCTTCCCAGGTGCTGCTAGTGGTAAAGAATCTGCCTGCCAATGCAGGAGATGCAAGTTTGATCCCTGGGTCAGGAAGATCCCTGGATTAAGAAATGGCAATTCACTCCAGCATTCTTGCCTGGACAATTCCATGGGCAGTGGAGACTGGTGGGCTACAGTTATTGGGGCCACAAAGAGTTGGACATAGCTGAGCGACTGAGCACAGGGATGAATATTTGTTAAATGAAAAATGAATGAATGAATGTGCTCAGCTCTTATCCCAAGCTCTCACTGTGATCATATACTAGTTATACCCTTACCTTACCTGGTTTTCAGTTGGGTTCAGCTCACTGGAGGTCCCAGCCAGATATCAGAGGCAGGAAGGAAAAGAGGTAAGCTGTTTAACCCCATCCCTTAATTTCAAGCTTAGAAGGTTGTGTATTAGTTTGCGAGGGCTGCCATAAGAAGGTAGCACAGACTGGGGGCTTAACTGACTTTATCTTCTCCCAGTCTTTGAGGCTGGAGGTCCAAGATCAGGATGTCAGCAGAAGGGTACCTTTTGAGGATGCTCTCCTTCACTTGTAATTACCCTTCTCTCTGTGATGCCACACGATCTTCCCTCTGTATTCATCTGTGTCCAAATATCCTCTTCTTATAAGAACACCAGTTAGATAAGGGCCCACACGAATGATCCCATTTTAATTTAGTTATCTTTTTAAAAGCCCTGGCTCCAAATATAGTCCCATTCTGAAGTACAGAGGTTAGGTCTTTGACATATGAGTTTTGAGGGGACAAGATTCAGCCCAAACATGTGGCAGAACTGTTGTAAGTGCCCAGATGCTAGTCCTTAACCCTTTCCACACTGCAACAATAGTATCTTCATGCCTGCTTCGTTGCTCAGTTGTGTCCAACTCTTTGCAATCCCATGGACTGCAGCTCACCAGGCTTCTCTGCCCATGGGAATTCTCTAGACAAGAATACTGGAGTGGGTAGCCATGCCCTCCTCCAGAGGATCTTCCTAACCCAGGGATCGAACCCAGGTCTCCTGCATTGTGGTTGGATTCCTTACCATCTGAGCCACCAGGGAAGCCCTGGTCCTTAACCCTTTCCACACCACTACAATATATCTTCATACGTGTTATTTAATTTGAACCCATTACAAGCATGCTGACTGTTTTCTGGCAGGCCTCTCCTGGATACAGGTATTGGTAATATGGTAATAAACCATACCATGGTAATAAACCACTACAGCCACTATAAAGTTCCTTGGGAAAGGCAAGGTTTAGTGCTAAACCCCCAGGAGAAATGTAAAGCCAAATAATGAGTCCTTCCTTCTCTGTGCCTCATTCTCCCCATCTGCAGAATGGGGCTATTAAAAGTAGTCCCTTCCTATGACCCTTATGAAAGTCCACTGTGATAAAGGGTGGGGCAGCTTTGCAGACTGAAAAGAGCAATGAGAGCAGAGGTATATGGAGTCCACAGGTGGACCCACTTCTCCAGGAGCAGAGAACAGAGAACAGCTCTGAAACTCTGGATTCCCATGTCAAAAGCCTACTGATCAAAGCTGCAAAAAAGGGGAGGGACATCCAGGAATACAAGACTCAGCTGCTAGCAAGAGAAAAGAGTGGGGTGGGGTGGGGCATTTTTTCATGATCCCTAGTCAAGCAGGGCTCGTGTCAGGATAAATTCTAGACTAAGGAAAAGCCTCTTTCTTCCTCCTTGGTAATCATGACCCACCTCATGGGCTTGCTGAGTATCTGTGGAAAACAGTTCAGGCAGAGATCCTGGATACATCTATTTATGATGATGTTGACATAGAGAGGACCAGTATGTTCATGCAGAGGCCATGTTCTCTGTTCCTATAAACATCTTCAATGTGAGAAGAGGCTTCCATGAGTCCATGGGCAGAATTTATAAGAATTTATAAGCTCCTTGCTCCATGCCAACATAAATTAAGCGTGCATACCATCCTAGTGAAATAATGCAGATGATTGATTTGGGGTGGTAAAGACCTACAAACAGTGTGGATTCCAAGGCAACTGAGTCCTGCACCTTGTGGTTGGGTTAGCTTTCATCTCTGGGAGCAGAGAGTGTCAATCTGGCCATGTGGTGTGGCAGAAAGGGTGCAGGTTTTGACATTAGACAGACAGGCTCACGGCAGGTGTGGGGTCATGTTTTGATTTAAACTTTAGTTTCCTCTTCTGTAAAACCAGACTAACAGAATTGTAAAATTCTGTAATTTTATAGAATTCTGTAAGTGAAGTAAAGTGAAGTCACTTATCGTGTCCGACTCTGTGACTCCATGGACTATAGCCCACCAAGTTTCTCCACTCATGGAGTTTTCCAGGCAAGAATACTGGAGTGGGTTGCCATTTCATTCTCCAGGGGATCTTCCCCACCCAGGGATTGAACCCAGGTCTCCTGCACTGAAGACAGATGCTTTACCCTCTGAGCCACCAGGGAATTCTGTAAAACCAGACTCAAAATATCACTGGGGATATTAAATTAAGTAACAGGGCCTTGTACTGCTTTGGTGATAGTCATCTTTGTTTCTCTAAGCTCCTGTGTTTTGTTTCATTTTTGTAATGTCTTGTCATTTTAAATTGGTCTCTGAGTCAGCAGAAGTCAAGTCAGTTTTAAGTCGTGATCTCTAAAAGAACTCTGAAGCACTTTCCATGTGCTTGGAGACAATGAACAAGGCCTAAGTCCCAGTCAGAAGTTCTGTCTGGCAAAGCATTGAAGACCACAAAGCCTTTTCATTTGTACCATCTCCCTTGGATGCTAATTCCTATAACTATCTTTGCACAGGGACAGGTAGTTTAACCTGCATCTGTAATAATTATCATAGAATAATAAAATGGAATAATAATTTAGCAGTAAGAGAATTTGGGAGCAGCCCATCACGTTGCACAGCTTGGGGATTAGATGGGTTCGGGGGCCACTGGAGATCCTTGGCAGATTCTAACAAATAGAGTTGTGTCGACCACTTTCAGACAATCTAATTAAGGTTGAACCATGTACTTCCTCCAGATACATGTTTTTTGTTTTTTGTTTTTTTTCTTTCCAACCTGTTCAATATCCATATGGTCTTAGGAATAGCAGGAAACACACATGGAGTGCCTCCAATGATTGAACTTTTGGAGTGTTGTGTTGACTAGATTTGGAAGACTGACTTTGACCCCTAATTGCTACTCACTCACCATGAGGCCTTATGCAATAATTTTTGCACTCTTGACCTCAGTTTCTTCACTGGCAGAAAAGAAATATCATTCCAATCCTAAGTAACTCACAGAATACAGGGGAAGATTCAATGAAAAGATGAATGTACAGCAGTTTATAAACAGTGCCCACAAGGCATCTCAGTTTAACAGAGCTACCAAAGAAGGCTGCTCTCTGCTCCTCAAACCTCAGCCCCCACTTCAGCCAATGGCACCAGTGTCCACCTGCCCCTTGAGTTCCTCACCCACCACGTGCCATTCAACAGTCAGCCCTCAACTACTTCTTTGGATGTAGCATTATCATTTTTAATTCTTATATACTTATTTTAATATATCTTCAAACATTTATTTTAAAATAGTTTAGGAGGTTTCCCTGGTGGCTCAGTGGTAAAGCATCCACCTGCCAGTGCAGGAGACAGATTTGATCCCTGATCCAGGAGGATTCCTACCTTGTGCAGTGGAGCAACTAAGCCCATGCGCCACAATTACTGAGCTTGTGCTCTAGAGTCCAGGAGCTGCAACTACTATAAAGCCCATGCACTCTAGAGGTTGTGTGCTGCAACAAGAGAAGCCACCAAAATGAGAAGCCTGTGTACTACAATGAAAAGTAGCCGGCGCTCGCCACAACTAGGGTAAAGCCCAGCAATGAAGACCCAGCACAGCAAAAAATATATATATAAATTTTTTAAATTAAAAATAAATAAATAATAAAATAGTTTTGGGGACTTCCCTGGTGGTCCAGTGGTTAAAACTTTGCTTTCCAGTTCAGGGGGTGTGGGTTTGATCCCTTGTCAGGAAGCTAAGATACCACATGCCTCCTGGCCAAAACACCAGAACATAAACAACAGAAGCAGTGTTATAACAAATTCAATGAAAACTTTAAAAACTGGTCCACAGTAAAAAAAAAAAAAAAAAAAAAAAAAAACTTCTTTAAAAAAATAGTCTTGACTTAACAGAAATGTTAAACACATAAAACTATCTTAATGTACCCTTCACCTAGATTTTTAAAATGTTAACATTTTACTGAGTGAGCTTTCTCTCTCTCTCCAAGATTAGGTAGGTAGAGATAGATGAGAGATGGAGAAGATGCGGAAATAAAGACCTGGATCTTGCTCTTTCTGGTCATTCAAGTCTCAGTTGAAATACCACCTCTTAAAGGTCATCTTCCCTGACCACTTAATGGTCCCTGTCACACCACTGGAGTTTCAGTTCTCAACAGTGTTGAACTCCAGCTGGTGTTGTTCTTAGCTATTTATTTACTGGTTAGCTCCCTGCCTCCTGCACTAGGATGTAAGCTTTATGAAGGAATTGGCTTGGGTGCCTTGCCTTGTTCACTGCTGAGTCCTCAGAATAGGCCTGCACAGAACTGGCACTCCCTGTCTGCTGAATCAGTGAATTGGGGAGTCTCTGTGTCTGGCCAGTGGAGGATCCAACTAGGCACGTGTTGTGGTCTCCATGTTCAAGGTCAAGATGCCTCCAGGGCCTACACCAGCTGCAATATAGTAATAACTGTAAAATACCTACCCTCTTCACTCGTTCCATTATTTTGTCATAGGAGAGGATTACTTAACACACAGCCAACATTTTTGTGTAAATCTTTTGAGAAAGAGAGAGAAAACTAAACACACATATATAGGGGAAGAGAGATCATACCAGACTAGTGGTTTACATATGGGCTCTGGAGCCAGACTGCCTTGTTCTCATTCAGGTTCTTCCACTTCCTACTGTGTGACTTTGGACAAATTACCTAAATACTCTGTGTCTCAGTGCCCTTATGTGCAATGTCTAGATAATAAAAATATCTTCTTCATAAGCTTGTTGTATGATTAAAGGTGTTAATGTATTTTAAATGCCTCGAGCCATGCTTGGCACACAGTAAGTGTTCAGTGAATGTCAGTGTAATATATATTACATAACTGAGAGCTGATAGTACTGCTTTACAGCCAGCTTTTCATTTGGCAAAATATCCTGAATATTCCATGTCAATAAATATAATTAATATTTTTCATCACATAGATGTACTCTAAGTCTCCTAACTTACCCCCATTGCTAGATATTTACTACCAGCTTTTCTCTACTGTAAACAACATTGCACTGAACATCCTTGCACATGTATCTTTACACACATCAGCAACTATCTCTTCTTGTTGCATCTGTAAAAGAAGAATTACTGGGTCAAAGGCTGTGCATTTTTTCTGACCTGAGATATAGATTCCAAGCGGCTGAAACAGGTTGTCCCAACAGAGGCGTTTCCTTAGGAACCAAGTCCAGAGGCCGGGGCGGTGCCTAATCTCAGCCTTTTCCTCACTGCCCTCTCTCCCGGGGCCAGCCGGGCAGCCGTGTCCTGCTGAGGCCACCACAGGTTCCCATAACCCTGTTTACTTTGCTCTGGGCAGGAAAACAACCTGGATGTCCTCTCTTCGGGGGATATCAGAGACCTTTGCTTTGAACTTCATTTAAGAGAATAAAAGCAACCACATGCTCCATGCCTGCTGTCTCACTGCTGGCCTTTCCTCTGTTCTCTGACGCTGACTCTGTGTTTATAAAGCATCTGGGTTTCTGAACCCTTTCCAATCATGGCTTCCCCACCCATTTTTCCCCGCAGAAACCCTTCTGTTTTTTACAGCCCAGTTCAAATGCCACTTCTTCTAGGAAGCCCTCTCCCCTTCAGTCTACACATCCTGGTGAGAGGCCAAAAAAAAAAATAATAATAAACGATATATTTATTGTTTGGTCTGCTTCCTTGAATACTGTGGAATACCTTTTCTCACAAGCATGGAGGACAGTCTTGTCTTTCAGAGGATCTAAGCAGCCCTACACATCCTCTCCCTTACTTTCTGGTGAAATAGGGATCAATTATTCTGGGCAGGCAGGGTTGGGCAAGGCTAGCTCAAAAGGGCAATGGCCTGACCCTGGAAGGGGTTTTCCAAGATGGCAAAATAAATGTAGTACTGCTGCTTCCAGAAGGAGGGACCTGGATCCCACTCCCATATGGCACTCTTCCCCCTCCCAAAGGGCAGAAGCTCTGAGAGTAAAAAGTAAAAAGACTGAACAGGAAGAGCTGTGGGCTCCAGGGGACTGCAAGGCAAGCTACCCATGCCGTGTATGGAAGGGCACTGCCCCCTGTGAGTGTAGCACAGCAAGAGCAGAGCTAGGTTTTACAGGGCCTGAAACATATACAATTTGAGGAGCTTTCACCAAAAAGAAAAAAAAAATTACAAATTGAAAATGCCCATCGCTACTCCGACTCACCCAGCAGGGGTGATGGAGGAGATGGAGGTGGGTGCAAGGAGGCAGTAGTCTTCACCCACTGAAGTTAAAATATATCACACTTCTGAAAATTGTCTAGTATCTGACCTGCAGACACATTCCAGGGTCCCTCTAAGAGGGGTCCTGTGCAAGTGAGAGGCACCAAGCTTCATTAACATCACCCTTGTAGTTGGAACATCTTGGAGCTGAAGACTAGAGATGGAACTCTTCCCTAAACTCCATTCCTTATAAACCCCCAAAGTTTGGGGCAACCTTAAACTCATATGGGCTTCCCTGGTAGCTCAGCAATAAAGAATCCGCCTGCCATTGCAAGAGACTCAGGAGACAAAGTTTCTATCCCCGGGTCAGGAAGATCCCGTGGAGATGGAAATGAAAACCCATCCCGGTATTCTTGCCTGTAAAATCCTGTGGACAGAGGAGCCTGGAGAGCTACAGTCCTACAGTCCATGATGTCACAATAGAGACATGACTTAGCAGCTAAACAACCAACAACTCAAATAGCTGAGTGAAATTCCCTGCCAAATGCAGCAGAGTCAGATTGATTTGATTTAGAAGTACAGACAGCTCTTCATATTCATGGGTTCCACATCTACAGATTCAATCAACTGCAGTAGATAAAAATTTTAGGGAACAAAAAAGAATCCGGAAAGTTCCAAAAAGCAAAATTTGAACTTGCAACTATTTGAACAGCATTTACCTTATATTAGCTAGGATAAGTAAGGTGGCGCTAGTGGTAAAGAAACTGCCTGCCAATGCAGGAGACGTAAGGATGCGGGTTTGATCCCTGGGTTGGGAAAATCCCTTGGAGAAGGGCATGGCAACCCACTCCAATACTCTTGCCTGGAAAATCCCATGGACAGAGGAGCCTGGTAGGCTATAGTCCATGGGGTCAGAAAGAGGCAACTGAAGCAACTTAGTGTGCTCAGACACACAGAGATGATTACTTATATAGGAGATGTGCATGGGAGAATGTAGCGGTTACTACAGCATTTTGTATAAGGAACTTGGGCATCCACAGATTTGGGTATCCACAGGGATCCTGGAACCATTCACCCACAGATACAGAGGGACAGTTGTACAAATAAATAGGATATTTCTTACCTATACCATACTCAGGAAACACTTTTATTTAAAAAACAAACTACTGAGAAAATCACTTTGAGTGATTCTCAGACATGGGCATAATAAAACCTACCTCATTAGTTTGGTGTGAGGGTGGAATGAGCTAATATACAAAGATCCCAGCATAGGAAGCTCTTGGAGTATCTACTGGGTTCCTGGTTTTTGAGTGAGTACCAGATGAATTCAACCAGAGCTTGTCCTCAGACACTGAGGCTAGTCTCCGCACAGTCTACTACAGGGAGTAAGCTGGGCAAAACTGAGCTTTGCAAAGCAGGGAAGGGAACTGGCCTGGTGACTGTCAGCTCACAGACAAGAGAAGCTCACTTACACTGAGCCCGAAGTGTTCAGGGATTGTCAGCCAGCTTTGGGAGCAAGCTGATGCAGCAGCAGTCTGGGCTGTGGGTCTGAGTGTAGGCTCTGTCTTGCTGTGTCTTCTCCAGCAAGTCATTTCCCCCCTGAGAACCTGAGTTTACACCAGGGTCTTGGGAGAATGTCAGGAGGACTAGCTGAGGTAAATGTCCAGGACAGAACAGGTGTTCGATAGATGGAAATATATTCTGTGACCTTCATTCCTACTCACATTGAGAGTCCTTGCTAAAAACCTCTCTATGGGTGGCCATGTCTGAATCCTTCTTCTCTACATGAAGCAGAATCTGAGTACCAGTGGAGTTTCAGAATACTTCAGCTTTAGTAATTCTACTAAATTCTATTCAAATGAAACAACCTCCTGAAAGCAGAAAATGCAAATCACTTCCTCCTACTAGAGATCTTTTGCAATGTCCCCTTTCCTTCTTGTCTGACTGGATGCCTGGCTGCAAGGAGCCAGAAGGCTTCAATGTGGGGATGGCTCTGTGGCACATTTTCCCGGCTCCTGTGCTCACTCAGGCCAGTGGGTCTTGCCTGAATAGCCCAAGTCTCCTCTCCAGAGTTCTTTTCCATCATCCTCCCCATTGCTTTCTTCTTATCAGCATCCTCCAGGTCACCAGGCAGCCTGCCGCCAAGATGGCAGGCCATGCTCCTGTGATGTTTGCTCACTCGCAGTATTTTGTCCCAGGGTGCCTTTCCCCACTCCTCCAGCTGTGCCTTTGCTGCAGCTTCTTCTCATGAGCACAAGAGATATCCTGATAATACAGGCAGGCACTGGGTTGAGGCAGGAGGCCTCAGTCCTGCCAGCTACACACACAGCTGTGGGGATATCTCTAAGCACACACTTTTTCCTGTGCAAAATCACAGGGGCTGGACCAGATTGGCCCAAGGGGTCCCCTAGGGAGCAGTCTACATATCCCTCATCTTCCTGCTCTTGCGATTAAGGACTTGGCTCACTATTCATTTGCACATAAAGTTTAAACTAAGTCATTGCAGTTGTATCCTAGTCTTTGTGACCCTGTGGACTGTAGCTCACCAGGCTCCTCTGTTCATGTGATTCTCCAGGCAAGAATACTGGAATGCATTGCCACGCCCTTCTCCAGGGGATCTTCCCAACCCAGGGATCAAACCTATATCTCTTACGTCTCCTGCATTGGCAGGCAGGTTCTTTACCACTAGTACTACCTGGAAAGCCCCGTTAAACTTCACCAGTGCTCTTTAAATCTATCAGTCATTGAACACTGGCTAAAGACCAGGCTCTATGCCAGCACTAAAGATATTTGCATCACCCTTACTCTGAAGCAGTTCCTGGATGAAAAAAGACATCTAAAGATGATTAGAAAAGGGATAATTGCTAAGAAAGGACACAGACCTGGCAACCACAGGCCCCTCAAAGGCCTTGTCCCAGAGGAAGAGCTACACTGATTTTGAGGATTGAGTAGGAGATCTCAAAGGTCAGAGAGTAGGAGGGAAGAGGAAACAGCATGTGCAAAGCCAGTGCAGAAATTTAGAGTTGGTTCAACATGGCTCCTGGGCAAAATGCACACCTGAGCAGTAGGAGGGTCTAGGAAAGAGAACAGAGCACATGCCGGAGGATCCTGGACCCCAGACCTCCCCCTACAGAAGGAGAGACCTCTGTCTGATGGCAGTTTGTGGATGTTTCCAGTGCTGTCTGATGTCAGGGTTCTCTCCAGGTCCAGACGCAGAAGCAACATCCAAAGACCACAGCCCAACTTAGCCTGAGCCCAGGACTCTCTGTTGGTTGCACAGCAGAATCCCTAAGATTTGAAGAAAACAGTCTTAGAAGTAAGACAAATATTTAGAGTTTTAGAAGCTCAGTCTACAAATTAGGAAGAATAGGAAACTTGAACGTCAGATGTACGACTTTGTTCTCTCTAATTTAAAGCAGACTTTGTTTTCTGGTGGAAGATAGATTGAAATTGTCCTCCCTGCTCAATAATACAGTGGAAACCACTTCTGAAGAGCCAGTGTTTTATGTTATAGGCAACCTAATTTAATAAGGTAACAGAAGGAGAAAAAAGTGACGTCAATACGGCTTTATCTGAGAAACAAAAGAAATATACTGCTGATTTGACTGAAGTTGTTCCAGTCTTAATTGTGGTAGAAGGGAAAAGGGAAATTTTTCTGTCTCCTGGTCCTCTTTGCTTTTCCCATACCCTGACTCTAATATATTCATTCTGGAAAAATAAGAGCTTGCTCAGCAAAAAGAAGATGGAACTTCAATTTGCTTTCCTCCATCCTTCTTAAGGCAGGAGAGAACTGATATTTACTAAATGCCTACTCTGGATCTCAGTCTTTATCTACATTGAATGTTCACCGTAGGGCTAATTCCCCAAAGAATCCACTGTTCTCTGCATTTGAAAGCTGAAGCAACCAAGGCTCAGAGAAGTTGGACAAATCTGTTAAGGTCACATGGTCAGGTAACACTGTATGTGTCACTGACAGAGTGAGGACTGTGGTCCCTTCTTTTCTGACACCAAAGCCCATGATCCTTCCATTTATCCCACTGCTTTCCAACGATGCACAAATTTGGTTCACGGAGAGCAGCTTTCAAAGCAGCGGAACAGTAGAAGTGCCATTTCACCATCCATTCATTCAGCAGATAATCATTGGGTACCATGGTGTGCCAGGCCTTATTCTGGCACTAGGAATGAAGAGGCAATCCTCTTTCCTTATGTGATTCACACCCTATGAGTAGAACAATATGGTGAATGTGAGCAAGGATCCAGGAGCCAGACTCCTGAGATCACATCTTAACCTTGCCACTTGCAAGCTGTGTGACTTTGGACATGTTACCTAACTTCTCTGTACCTCAGTTTGTTCATCTGAATAGAGGGCATCTCCCTTTATGGTTGCTATGAAGACTGAGTGAGCTGATATTTATACAGCATTTAGAGCATGTGAATATTGTTAAATAAGTAATGAGGAAACATAGGCAACAGCAAAGTGAGTAAGATATGTAGCATGTTGCATGATAGTAAGTGTGAAGATGAACAGTTAATCAGGGAATGAAGATAGAATATGTAAGTGGTGACTTTGCAATATGGGGGGTGCTGCACTGAGAAAGGATTATTTGAACACAGACTGGACGGACGACCAAGCAATGCCTGAGCCTTTTATTGATGTTCAGAAAGCACCAAAGAATGCTGGGGCTGTATCTCTGATTCTTAATTGTGAAGGATACTTCCCTTAAATTATCAATTAAGGGATATGCTTAACAAATTGCATCCTATATTTTGCTGTGGTATAAATTCAGTTAAGTCATTCAGTCATGTCCAACTTTTTGCAACCCCATGGACTACAGCATACCAGGCTTCCCTGTCTTCACCAACTCCCGGAGCTTGCTCAACTCATGTCCATTGAATTGGTGATGCCATCCAACCACCTCATCCTCTGTCCCCTTCTCATCAGAGAAGATATCAGAGTCATCTTCTAATGTGATCTCAGAGACCAGTGAAAAGGCCCTGCACCTTGAGGGACAAGGTCATTTCTGGAATAGTCCTTTATAATAGCAGCACAATTACTGTGTGTGGCTAAGTTGACTTATGGCCTATAAGGGTCATTTGCAGGCCTTAGCTCATAGATAAAGGGGCTGGCTCCAGGGCCTGTACACAATGAGACCAAATTCTGCCCTTGACTATCTCTTGAACCACACCTGGCTGAAATCCTTTTGTCTTGGGAGTGGAATGGGCATGAATTTAACTGTCCCTTGAATGAAAATGATCATGACTAGCCACACGTTTACTGCTCTGACCCTACGGAAAGGTGCCCTATGTTTAGGGGCACCTTTATCTATGAGCTAAGGCCTGCATATGTCCCTTAAAAGCCATAAGTCAACTTAGCCACACACAGTAATTGTGCTGCTATTATAAAGGACTATTCCAGAAATGACCTTGTCCCTCAAGGTGCAGGGCCTTTTCACTGGTCTCTGAGATCACATTAGAAGATGATTCTGATACTGCCTCTGATGAGAAGGGAACAGAGGATGAGGTGCTTGGATGGCATCACTGACTTGATGGAACCTCAAAGCGTTCTTTAGATGCTGGAATGCTTAAAGAGCAATTTAATTTTAGTTTATCCATCCTATGCTGTCTGAGGATTATCTTTCTCATGCTTCCATGGCCCACAGTTCAGGGAAATGTTTAACAATTGCCATCCTTATGGTTGTGACGTGGAGTAAAGAACACTGGCCTGGGAGGCAGAAGAACACTCGGCTGTGTCATTATCTCCCAAGTGTCTATGTGCATCGCAGCCTCTGTCTCTGGCTCTCATTTCTCTGTCTATAAAATGAGGGTGTAGGAGGTAAACATACACACGCACACACTCCACTCTTGATTTATGGCTTGCCTTCTCTGGACCAGGCATATCAACATATTATCTCATTTTAAAATCACAGCCATGTTGAGTTAGTATGGGAGGGAGTGGGATAGAGCAGGCCTGGTCATAGACCTGATTCCAGCCATTAAGCTGCAATGACTTAGGCTTTCTAAGAATCTTTGCAGGACTGTGACTCCCTGATTTTAGAGAACCTAGGGCTTTTTCAGCCTGGCTTTCTAGGGAATAGTCCCCTCGACTATCCCCTTTCTACAGCTTGGGTTGCAGATAAGTGCTCTTTTCCTTCAGCGTTGAGCTCGTGGGTTTTAGCCCAGCTCTGGAGACCCTCTGGCAAAAGGAAAACACAAGGACAGATTGGCATGCAAGTGACAGAAGCTGTGCAAGGCCATCGTCCATTTCATCATCCCCTCCCTGGAGGCAGACCAGACTAAACACAGAAACAGTACTTCAGAGGAGGAGCCAGAGGCCTCCCCAGAGTGACTCACTCGGTTTCAATGGAAGCCTGGGTCACCCGGGGATCAGAAGTTATCCTGACACCATTCTCGGGAAGTCCTTTCCCAGGGCAGAGCAGACGGAGGACGGGTGATGTGGTCTCAGACAACAGACACTCTGTGTGTGTGTGTGTGTGTGTGTGTGTGTGTGTGTGTGCTCGCGCATGCGCGTGCGTGTGAGTGGCACAGCCTCTAATTCTCCACATGGACTCGGGCAGATTGCTTCCTCAGTGATAGCAAAGAGGGCACAGGAGCTGGTGTTGGGTTAGCAGGCAGCTTAGAGTTCGGGAGCGAGGCAGGCAGCATTTGAACCCCCATGCTGCCACTTGTCAGGAATGTAGGGGATACGAGCTTCCAATCAAAGCACTTGGTATGTAACCTAGAGTTCCTTGGCTCCAGCCTTGATTCTAGACTGGAAGACGCGGCACTGGACTCTGCTGCATGCTGACTGTGTGCCAATCAGCAATCACTTAAGTCCTCTGAGTCTCACCCTCCTCACCTGTAAAGTGCTCAGCCTAGCACTGGTCACTGTGAGAACTGAGGGTCAGGTACACAAAGCGTCTCAACACAGTAGGCCCTCAGGATCTATTAGGACCAAATCACTGCTCCTCGCCACTTAGCCTGGGTCAGACTGTCCAAGAGATGCTTCAGGACCACGTCTGACCCCACACCATTTAGGCAACAGGTCTATTATAAACCACACCACAGGCAGAGATTAGTTTGCAACGCCCCAGCTCTGTAGGCTAAGTTATCCAAGACTAGAAACAAAGGAGTACAAGCTGGGATTCCCTGCCGCTAAGCAGGGGTGTTGAGGGGTTCTGCAGCACCACAGGCATGTCACAGAAAGACGATATGGCTATAACACAGCGATTCAATAATGCCACAGCCCAGGTGGATAACAGACCTTGCTCTCACGAGGAGCAGACCTCAGAGTCATCTGAGTCTAGGAATCAGATGGCTTCCCCTGGTTGACATCCCGAAGCTGGGGTTTTACATATTCACACAAGAGAATAAGAGTTCCCTACATCCCTTTCTTTGGCCACCTCATGCGAAGAGTTGACTCATTTGAAAAGACCCTGATGCTGGGAGGGATTGGGGGCAGGAGGAGAAGGGGACGACCGAGGATGAGATGGCTGGATGGCATCACGGACTCAATGGACGTGAGTCTGAGTGAACTCCGGGAGCTGGTGATGGACAGGGAAGCCTGGCGTGCTGCGATTCATGGGGTCGCAAAGAGTTGGACACGACTGAGTGACTGAACTGAACTGAACTGAACATCGCTTTCTGCTTTAGTTTTTTTTTTTTTTCCCTTTACACTTAACTCAGGCAAAGCAAAGAGAAAAGAATTCAAAAAGTCATGCTTACTGTTGTTACATTTTCAGATGAGACCCAGACAAGTCAGAGAAGAAACACATGCTTATCAGATGCCTCCTTCTGAAGGGCTGAGCAAGTGACGTGTACTGGCAGTAAGAAAAATAGACACTTTCTTGTCTCGTGGAGTTTATATTCAATGTTAGGGTAAAAATCAAGTGTAGTCCATGGGTAATTCAAATACACCTCTTTATCACAATGAGTACCTCTCCAGTGATTTATGTCAGGACTTTCTTTGGCCTCCCACTTGCCAAAAGGAGAGGAGACCCTCCCCCCGATTCAAGTGTGAATTCATGTTGCAGAGTCACAGGGGCTATGATTAGAGGTTTGGGTGAAGTCCTAGCAGGATGCAGAGAATGGAGATTCCTGGGGATCAGGAGAGTTTATTGAGAGTTTTGAAAGATGAGTAGGTACTTGTAGACACTCAAAGGTAAAGGGAAGGGCAGTACAGATAAGATACCTCTCTGGAGGGGAGAACCAGGCTGATGTGCTCAGAGGAACAATAAAGAGTTCAATAATGGTTAAGGCTCAGGATGTGAGGGGTAGAGTGGGTTTGAACGGTTTCCTAAATTTACTGAAGATCTGAATTATGCCCAAATCTATCTCTTATATAATTTTATGTTATCCTCACCACCTCTCTGAGTTGGGTTGTTATCCTCATTTCACAGATATGGAAACTGAAGTTCATAGCAGTTAAGTGAGAATTGAGAAAAATCATGAAATTGAATTAAGTCTATCAGACGGCAAAATCCATACTTCATCTACTCTGTGTTGATATGATCCCATGCTCATACCTTTGACCAATATCACTGAACCCTGCTGTGTCAGGTACTGTTCTAGTATGAGGGTACAGCTGCTAACCAGACAGGGACTGTCTTCACTGAACTTCCATTCTAATGGAGGGAGAAGGAGGGGTGTGGGGAGGGAATCATCTAAAAAAAATGATCATGGAAATTTTGGATAAACTAAGTGCTATGAGAAAAAAAATGGGAATGTGAGTGATAGTTGGTTGGGATGGAAATGGGGTAGAGAGGATGACTTTTCCTAGGGTGGTTGGGGAAAGACTCTCTGAAGAAGTGACATTTGGGCAAGACCTGAATGATGCAAAGAAGGAAAACAGAAAGATTTGGATATATGCAGGCAGAATGAAGTGCAAAGGGCCTGGGATGGGAACCAGCGTTTGTGTATTCAAGGGACAGAGAGCAGGCCAATGTGGCTAGAACAGAGGGAATCATGGAATACGTAATATGAGATGAAGTCAAGAGGACAGAGAAGAGCCAGTTTAGAGAAGGTAGTTAGTCCTGTACAGAAGAGGAGGGAAGGACAGAATATGGACTAAGACTGAAGCTTTACTGTCAGAGTTACAAGGGTAGTTTCCTTCGAGAGTCAGTCTGGAGCAAAAGGAACATCCCTACCACACCTCTTCCCTGACTTGCCCCCGAATGTGTGGCCATCAGCAAGTAACTTCCCCTCCCTGGACCTCAGCCTCCTTCCACAAAAAGAGGAGATCATACTGCCTGCCTCATAGACCTGAAGTGAGACTAGACACCAAGCACTGGCCATCCCTGTGCCCCTGTTAGAGAGTTAATGAAAATTCTCCCTGAGGACCATGAGTACATCCCGCAGGCTTTTGAAACTAGTCACTAGAAGGACTTGGGCAAGCCCTTGCTTATCAAACAGGTCACCAGTCCACCTGACAGTGGCTATCCTGTCCAAGCAGTTCCCTCTCAGGGTGTGCACACTTTAAACTACCAGGCTGCTTCTACTAATGGAGCTGGCTTTAAAGGCTGCGGTAGTCTTTGACTATCCCAAAGTAAGATTCCACACTTAGATTTGATTTCTAAAAGTAACCTAAAGCTCTTTAGAGCAGTGCTTCTCAAACTTCAATGTGTATGCAAATCGCTTGAGAGTAAAATCTGGTTAAAATGCAGCTTCTGCTTCAGTAGGTCTCTGGTGGGGCCTGAGATGCTGTGTTTCTTACAAGTTCCCAAAGGATGCAGATCCAGTGACCACACTCAGAGTGGCAAGGATTTAGAAACGAGTGGTTTCTGATGCCCAGACAATAACGAATCTTTCCCAGAAAGGTTACAAAGCAATGGTCTGCTTTTAGTAATTTATTATTGAATTTATTAGATAAATAAATGTTCCTAGAGTGGCTCATGTGCCCTGGAAACAAGGAAAGAAGGAGGACTTCAGTGGGAAGCAAGCATCAGAGCAGTATCCTAGTAGCAAGTAATAGGATAAGCTGAGTGAAGGGCCTGGGATGCCTGGGGTGTTAAGGGAGCATAGGACTGGAGAGGGTCAGGGAAGGTCTTCTGGACAATAAGACATTT
The DNA here is from genome assembly GCA_006408695.1 of Aepyceros melampus. Lineage (NCBI taxonomy): Eukaryota > Metazoa > Chordata > Mammalia > Artiodactyla > Bovidae > Aepyceros > Aepyceros melampus. Next base: position 132,899 of record SJXQ01006656.1, on the reverse strand, counting down.
GGGCAGAGAGCTGGCTCTCAGAAGGAGAGGTCATGCAAGCGGACGGAAGTGTTGCCCAGGGCAAGGCCACCCAGCCCAATTCAGATCAGGTCTCTCTGATGCAAGATTTGCTCTTGCTAGTATCTTCCATGCCACATGAATCAAGTCTTGCAAAAGAGAAGCTGCCATCTGTCCTTCCCTAGCGATGTCAAAGCAGCTGGCCCCAGAGTGGAAAGATATCCGGGGAGCAGAGACCTCAGCATCACCTGACAGGACTGGTGATTACGAAATTCACTTCTGCACCAAACACGTTGCACACCAATGCCATCCAGGCTTTGCTTCAAGTGTCCTTCCTCCCAAAGACTCGTGACTGGGAAGTGTGATCGCCCTCCAATTGCTACTAATAATAGCTCTTACTTTTTTTTTTTTAACCACAATGAACTTTGAAACTTGGGTGGTGGTAGCTAGTCACATCAGTTGGTTATCCCTTGGGGGAAGTTCATCAGAAAGTAAAAGTCCAGTGACCTGGGTGGCTCCAATACTATACGGGGGAAAAAAGATAGAAATTCATCTGAAATAAGCACCCTCTATACGGCAAATGGTATGTACAGTTTCTTTGAATTAAGGAGAGGTGGAACAGGTAAGCCTGGTATGAAACTCTGAATACATGTGACTTTGGGTAAGTCTGTTACTTCCCTCAGTCTCAGTTTCCTCATCCATTAAATGGGGGCTGAGCACCTATCTAACCTACCTTCCATACAGTAATGTTCATAAAACACTTGGCGACCAGCGTATTGTGAATTGTGTGCTCTAGTGTTTACATCTCTCAGTATGTGAGAAGGAAAGAGATTTAGAACAGTTAGTGATTTCTCTAGTCTCCAAAGCAGGTAAGCAATAATAACTCAAATTTGAAATCAAGTCTACCTCTGTAGCCCAGTACCTTTCTCCAATTTTTTATGCTCTCTTTGTGTAGAATTATACCCTTTCCATATGACTTCCCATTAAAGTGGGCAAGTATATTTCCCTGCCCAACCATACTGAATTTTATCATGGACAAAGGAATGATGGGCAGAAGGGGGAAATGACAGTATGGCAGTTTGGGACTGGCATATGACGAGATATCACCTGTTATATCACATTCTTGTCTGCTAACTTGCTCATTTACCATGAGAATAGTGACCAGAGGCTACCTTTCAGCTTGGCCCACGGAATGAGACAAATGGAACAGACCCACCCATGACCCACAGCACCACTGAAACTTGTAACCAGAACCCAGGCCACCCAGCCACCCCTCAAGCCCATGAGTTAGAAAAAAAATGCTTGTAAGTAACTGAGTCTTGGGAAATCTGTTACCTTGCATTATTGTGGCAATATTTTACGAATACACCTCCATGAATGAATACAGACAAACCTGGTCAGTTCTGCAAGTATTTCTTGAGTACCTACTAGGTGTGATGGGAAGAAAAAGGAATTTAAAACCATCTCTGACCTCAAAGACCATCTTATTGCTCCTTTCATCTCCTTTACCAAATGTAGTAATGGCACAGAAATCACAAATAGTTGCTTTACAAAAATTAAAATGCATGAGTGCCTGTGTATACACTGTTAAAAAGCATAGCTCCATTAAATGATACCTAGGAATATCAAGGCATATAGGAGCTCAGTAGTAGGTATTAAATTAGCCTTTCTGGGACATGAAATAACTCAGCTAGAGAGTGGACAGGGGGTTCCAGACAAGTCACATAGCAGAACTTTAATGTTCAGCTTTCTCTGCTGGAGTTGGGAGGAATCAGAAACTAGGATTCAAATCCTCAGGCTGCTGCCTTCTAGCTGAGTGACCTGGGACAAGTCACATGTCTCTGACCTTCAGATGAGCGTCTAGAATTCTTCCCTTTGCCTGAAATGGCCCCTTGCCACGTTTGTCTGCCTGTGAGGACCTTTGTAGACCACCTCTCTACCAAGAACTAAGACCTCCCCTCTGTTGGGTTCCAGTACGCTTCACAGAAAGATGTTGGCCCCGTGGATACTCTGGGGTCTTGTACACATGTCTTTTTCTTACAATGGATGACAAGCTGCTTCAGGACAGGGCAACACCTTTCACGCCCTTAGACCCCAGCACCATGTACAGCGCCTGGCACAAAATAGGTTTTCAGTAAACACTGGCTTTTAACTAAACTAGATGGAATTGCCCCAGATATCATCCAGGGCTAAAGTATTTTAAAGTACACTTTCTTCATTGTTTTTAAAAAGGGTCTCAGGGCTAAATACATAAATAAAAAAGAGACATGCTTTGAAAAACACGTCTACATAAACACACATGTATGCAAACAAACTTATGCCAAACACAACTGGGAGTTTTCTGCAGACTTGTCTCCCATTTAAGGCCTATAATTTCCCTCTTGGCTGACACTGGCTTTGGCCTGGACTGTGTTTCTCAGACTTCTGGCAGGCAGCCTGCTGGGATTGGGTTTAGGTTTAGATTTTTCTTTTCTTTTTTTTTTGCTTTCATCAGACCTGAAACTAAAGCCACAGACTTTTTGAAACCTTCTCTCAGCAGTAGCTGCCATGCTTCATGTCACCTGCTTACCCCTCCCAGGCCATGTGGATCCATAAATGTGTCCAGAGGTCCAGTGACAAATTGATAAATGATGCATTCCTTCTAGAAGGAGACAAAGGGAGGCTGGGGAAGGAGCAGGCAATCTGGGAACTATGACCCAGGTCAGGCCTCCACTTTCCCCGAGCAGACTGTATCTGATGGGCTGCCTGCTAGGCTGGGGACCCAGGAGGGGAAACCAAGGCATGTGAAAACAAAACAAAATAAAAGTTGTGCTGGTGAAACGGGTGAAACTTGACTGAACTTAAACCCTGAGCAGGCAATGGCAGCTGGCTTATTAAGGGAGCTCCAGGGTTGGGCTCAGCTAATATTTAGATCCTGGCTCTTAATATCTCCTGTGCACGTGACTTAACTGTCTGAACCCTACTTCCACGTCTATGCACTGGATTATATCTATCTTCAGGTGAAGGTAAATGAGTGCATCACACGATGGGCCAAGCGCCTTGTAGGAAATTAATCTGTGGTGGTTTCTGTTTTCATAACAGATTTTCCAATCTGTCAGGACCTGTCTAGTCTCATTCCCTCCCTGCTCCATTTGAGGTGCGGTCTCCTCTGTAGCTGCCTCTGCAGCCTGTGCTTTCAGAGTTTCAGGGCCGCCTGGAGAAATTCTCACTGCTAGGAAGTTCTTTCTTAGGCTGACTCTGAAGAAAGTCTAACAACCCTTTCTCTGGAGCGTTCACCCGTTGGCCATTCCCACTCAGGCTTCTACAAAACAAGTCCGCATCATCACCCCACTGCAACCTTCTTCATATAATATAGCTTTTAGGCCCTCTTCGAGGCGCCTCCAGAATTCTCAAGGCTTTATATAGATACACACATATACTTATGTGTGTATGTGTGTGTGGCATTTGCATAAGGCATGTGTGTATCAGTAATTACAAGGACTACATGAGCACATATAAGGGGATGTCTAGCTATGACTTGGAAGATCCAGGAGGCTTCCTTGAGGAAGGCTGTCAGTAGTTACTGTGAAGTGATTGTGTAAATTCCTACAGCTAACAAGGAGGGAACAGACTTGGGGCACATCTCCTCTGCCCTGGCAGTGGGGCACGGTTGATGCCTCTAAAGTGTGTCTAAAGCCAGACATCATGGATGTTGAATTTGTATTGATTTGTTATTATTCAAATATCTCTTTCCAGGCTCAGTTTCCTCAGCAGGCTTGGCCCAGGTCTTCCAACAGATGTTTCTCCATTCATTCTTAGGTAGATCAAGAGACCCTGGTTTGCACCCTGGCTCTGCTGCTCACAAGCTGGGCGATCTGCTCTCAGACCACCTCTCTGAGCCTGTGTTTCCACACTGTAAAATGGGGACTATCCTGCCTATGCCCAGGGCTGATGTGTAGATTAATAAGACACCGCACATAGAAAGCCACTCAGCATGGAGCCAATGTTTGTTAGGTGTTTACTTTCTTTCTGTGCCTGAAAGGTGATGTAGGCTGATCTGATGTTAGACTTCCATTATTCATTGATAATGTTATAATGGGATATACCTTCAAAGGCACTCGCACTTGAATTAGTGCATATCAACCAGTTTAGTGGGCTTCTCTGGTGGCTCAGATGGTAAAGAATTCGCCTGCAATGTGGGAGACCTGGGTTCAATCCCTGAGTAGGAAGATCTCCTGGAGAAGGGCAATGGCTATTCACTCCAGTATTCTTGCCTGGAGAAGTCCGTGGACAGAGAAGCCTGTCCATGGGGTCACAAAGAGTTGGACACGACTGAGCGACTAAGCACACACACAACCAGTTCAGTGATATGCAGGCCCTGCTCTACCCACCCTGTGCCGGGCTCAGGACTCCAGGAATGAGTGGGCGCTGAGCCCAGGAGCTCACCATGGAGAGGAGGCACAGGTCACAGAAGCCAGCGGTGAGCACTGCTGTAAGAGTTCTGTGCCTACACTGAAGGAAGACTTCGATTCCTTGTGGAGTGATCGGCTAAGGCTTCACGGCAGAGGGGCAGATGTCTCTGAGGCTGGCAGTACACAGCATAACAAGGAACTGCTACACCAACCTGCCGGCTAGCTTCTTAGGGTCAACTCTCTATCCTCCTGAACCTCACGAAAGATAAAGCCTCTACAGTTATGACTCAGACTGTGGCACTCCCCACCCCAAATATCTGCCTTGACTGACTGCTCTCATGGTAAAACCCCAAATCTTCCCTATGGTCCCCAAAGCCCTCCTTGATGGGGCTCTGGCTTCCTCAGCAGCCCCACGTGCCAACCAGCGGGGCCTCTAGAGGCCAGGCAGCTCTAGTCCCTCCAGGATGGGTGCCCACATGAGACCTCATCCTGCCCTCTTGGAAGACGCTAAGGCTGTGAGAGGCTGTGGAGAGGGGCAGACTAGTGCCTGGCTCTTGGCTACGTACGGCAGGTCTCTTTGAGGATCAGGGGGAGGCTCCATGGGATTATTGACCAGAATCATGGCAGGGAACAAATTGCATGCGAAAGGCTGAGTAGCAAACACGCTAATGACAGGATGCTGGTTAGTGGTGGAGGCAGGGTTACAGAAACCAGCAAGAGAGGTCGAGGCAGCCTGGGGGTAGGGGAGTGGGAAGCCTGTGCTGCTCTTAGGGGTCAAGGGAAGAAAAGGAACACACGTGCTCTGGGAGACCAGAGAGCTGGCACCAAGGAAGAGCAGCCCGGGCCCTGTGGCTCTTTGGGTCACAGCCAATGCCAGACTGCAGAAGAAAGGAACAGACAGACAGAGGGACAGAGACCTGGTCTCTCTCTCCTCCAACACTCATCTCCCCTGCTTCAGATTTCCTTTGGCCAGATTCAGCTAGAATTTAGTCTAGAGGGGTCTGGATGATGTCATTCTTAGGCGTTAGCCCTCTGGGGCTCAGGGCAAACAGAGTATGGAAAAATTGGATGGGAATGACCACAAAGAAAGAATTACCCTCACAGCAGGTGTCCCGGAATCCTACAGGAACAGTGAGAACAGCCAACCCTAAGAGGGCCAGCTCTGCCCCAAGAAAAAGAATTCCATGTAAGGAGAAGAGGGCACCTGGCTGACAGGCAGCTTTCCCAACCAGGCCACAGTGTTCACATAGCATTCGGATCCTGTACCCAAAGCATCTGCCAGAATAGTCCACATGGCCACAGACATCTCATACCTTGGCCCACGCATAGCTGTAGAGGGCAAAGTGTCATTATACTATGCTCCTGGCCTTCACCCATCTTCCCTTCTCCTTCCTCAGGACCAAGACCTGGACATGCAACAGGGGACTTTGGTGTCCCCTCCATAAAAAAAGGCAGAAATGATTCAGATCCAGTCATATAAATAAGGGTAAGAATAATAGGGAGAGCAATAATGTTATTGTTATTGCTATGACAATCACACAGTTAAGCTCTTCCCATGTGCCATGGACTATCCTCATTCTATCAAGTTATATAGTCTTCTCCCAAACTCTAGGAGGTGGTGGTCATGAGTGTTCCCGTTCAAAAGATGGGAAGACCCAGAACAGTTGAGTAATTGCTGAGGTCTCTCAAGTCAAGCCCAGATTTGCTGGCTGCAAGGCCAGACTGTCAACTACCATGGAGAACTGTTCTCAAAGCCACCTGGAGCCACAGATGAGTGTGCGAGGGAGACAGCATTCATGCAGATCTTCAAGGTCAAAGGGTCCATCAGAGTTTGCCTTCCAGACTGGTCTTGTAGCCCTGGCCTTGCAAACGCTGTGTCGTCCTCAGCACATCCAGGTTTCTCTCACTGGCGGGCCTTTGCACAGGCTGCTTCCTTTGCCTGGGACACCACCTTCCCCTTTAGTTATTCTCCTAACTAGTCGCTCAGTCATATCTGATGCTTTGCAATCCTATGGACTGTAGCCTACTCATAGGATTCTCCAGGCAAGAATACTGGAGTGGGTTCCCATCTCCTTCTCCAGGGGATCTTCCTGATCCAGGGATCAAACCTGAGTCTCCTGTGTCTCCGGCATGGCAGGTATGTTCCTTACCACTGTGCCACTTGGAAGCCTGCCTACACCTGTCATCCACGCCAGCTGCTGAGTCTTGTCCAACTCTTTGCAACCCCATGGACGGTAGCCCACCAGGCACCTCTGTCTGTAGCATTTTACAGGCAAGAATACTGGAGTGAGTTGCCATTTCCTTCAACCTCAGTTTACTGCTGCTTGCACCACAAAGTCCTACTGCACCTCCCAAGTCACAGCCCTTTGTCCTGTGCACCCCCTACCAATAACCCTCCATATGGTCCTGAGCACTGGCTTGTTTACTCCACCAGACTACCAACTCTGCAAAGGCTGCAACATACCTGTCTGTCTTACCCCTGTGTCCTGAGAGCCCAATCTAGCACCTTGTATGTAAAGGGTTCATGAGAACAAGCGGCAAATGTAGTTGGATGCTGGCCCAGACTTGGCCACCCAGAGTCTGGAGCTGCAGCCCACACGTGAGAGCTGCACCCAGTGTAGAGAGCAAGACAGAAAGGGTGTCCCTCCTGTGACCTGAGGTGACAGCAGCCAGGATGTCGAGGAGGGCCTCCCGGGCGAGGCCTGCTGAGCTGAGATCCTCCCGTGGAAGGTTGTTGATGGCCCCAAAGGAAGAGAGAGGTGTTCCAGGCAGAAGGAATAGCACGTGCAGAGGCTCGAGGGAATGGAAATGCGTGGAGGGTCCCTGAGAGGGAAGGGCAGGAGGGGCGATGGGAGGGAAGAACTGGAAGGTCCCTAGCACCTAAGCATTTGACGCGGTCCAAATGAATAGCAGAGTAAAATGCTAGAGAAAAGAACAAATCCAAGCCTCCTCCCACCTCATTCTTCTCCTCTTCATCCAAGCCTGCTCTTGGCAACTCCTCATCATGGAGGGACTGGTTTCTGAGAACAGCTTGAGGCAGGAGTCCTGGAGGGGTGGGATTCTGCTTGATCAGGATCCAGACCCCCCAGTGGAAGGGAGGTCAGAGACACTGTTCTAAGTGCTTCATGTCTTTAATCCACACTCATTTGGTCTCTACAGTGTGTAGTAAGTAGATTCTGTTATTCCACCAGTTTTGCAGGTAGGGAAACTAAGGCACTAAGAGGCCAAGATCTGCCCAGAATCTTACAGCCTAGTACACTGGGTGAAGGAACCATGCTTTGAATGCAAACAAACTGTCTCCAAGCAGTGTGGGAGCTTGACCACCTACCTTGCGGCCTCGCTCCTGTATGAAGCACTTACTGTGAGAAAGCACAAAGCAAGGGTTTTCCATCCTCACTTCATCCGCCTGACAGTCCTGAGATGTGACCTATAGGTCAGCCCTATTCTAGAGATTGGTATAACCTCATTTAGACTAAGACTTCACATTTCTCAGGAGGAACCTTCTTACTAAAGTGCAAAAGTTGGCTTTAACATTTATTCAGGGAAGGGTCTAAGGGGAATAAACCAGACCTGAGAACAAGGCAGGTTTCCTGCCCCATTGCCCCAACTCAAGCGCAAGGAGCCCAGATAGTTGCTACCAGGCAGTGTAGACAACTCAGGATTAAAGCTAGCAGCCAGGAGGTCGCCTTCTTCGAGCTGGAGGAAGGAGAAAGGAATGGTTTGGTGTCAGTGGTCCTAGAATCAATAACATTGCCACTACTGCCAGACCCTGCCTAGCTCTGTGACCTCGAGCAAGTCCTTGAGCCTCTGTGCCTTAATTTCCCCATGTGAGAGAGATGGTGTCTCCTTTATAGAACTGTTACAAGGATTCAATGAAATGTGAGAGGGATAGCTAAAGCCTGGTATGTAATCATGAATGTTAGTGTTAAGATGAACAACCGAGGCTCACAAAAGGAATCAGCCCCAGGTCTTACCCAGGGTCCTTTCTGTGTGAACTCTACTTTTGGTAGCTTCCACTTTCATCGATGACTCCAGCACTCTGGCAGTTCCTGCAGTTTAAAACCAGAATCCAGAGTCTTCTTTGATTGGCAAATACTCAGTGACATGTGGTCTATTACCTGAGCTGCTTCCCCACCATATCTGGCCCCTTCTGTCTCTCCTCTACCCGACTCAACAGCCTCCTCAAGAACCACAGGCCAGCAAGGTGCCTCGGACTTTATAGTCACTCAGTAAATGTTGAATGAATGGGGTCATCCTCTCTCCAGACACTTTTCCTTCTTCATCTGCCCTCCCCCTGTAAAGCCCTCTAATCCTGAGATGACATTCAATGCCTTGTCATGCACATACTACCAGCCCCTGTGTGGTCCATCTGCTCAGCTGACTAACCACCATCCTCTCCTCCTATATCCTTCATTAATTCTCATCATTTACCTACCTTTGCTCATTCAGTTCCCTGTGCTAAGGATACCCTTCCCTTCCCTCCCAGGTCCAGTTGGCAAATTTCCAGTCATTTTTAAAAACACTCTTTATCAGAACCTCCCTGGCAGTCCTATGGTTGGGACTCTGAGATTCCACTCACTGTAGGGGGTGCAAGTTCGATCCCTGGTCAGGGAACTAAGATCCTGCAGGCTGCTCAACATGGCCAAAAAAAAAAAAAAAACAAAAAAAAAAAAACCAAAAAGCACTCTTTATTCATTTCACAAATATGTAGTGCCCACAATGTGCCAGGTGCTGCTCAGACCCTGAAGCTACATCAGGGAGCAGAATAGAAGTCCCTGACCACCCAATGTCTGTAGCCTACTGACTACCTGGCCGCAGGAACATCTAACCTAATTAGAGGCTAACTAGGGAGTAGGGGAGGGTGTCCGCAGCTCCAGCAGCAACCCCTTCCGAGAACTCTTTTCCCAACACTCCTCCTTCCATTCTCAGCAGTGGCTGCCTCCTCCCTGGTATCCCATCTGTACCAGGACACTGCCTGAAAGGGTCTATGGGTCTGTTTGGCTTCCCTGGTGACTCAGAGGGTAAAGAGTCTGCCTGCAATGTGAGAGACCTGGGTTCAATCCCTGGGTGAGGAAGATCCCCTGGAGAAGGAAATGGCAACCCACTCCAGTATTTTTGCCTGGAGAATCCCCATGGACAGAGGAGCCTGGTGGGCTACAGTCCATAGGGTCACCAAGAGTTGGACACGACTGAGCAACTTCACTTTTTCTTTTCTTTCTTGCCAAAGACGCCTAGGACTGTGTTGTAACTGTATCATAGTGTCTGAAGTCTTCATTGAAAGGAAGAAAAGAAAGAGATTCTTGGGAGGTGGGACAGGCTGGTTTCAGTGGGGAGGTCGTGATGCTATTGGCAAATGGGAACACACCCTTTCCACACCCACAGAGCTCACGCTCTGGCCGGAATTCTGCCTCAGCTCTTGAAATGACCAAAACCCAGCTCTGGCACTCTTTAACCCTACTGGAGAGGATGCTCAGCACTTAAGGTGCTTCTGTGACTCTTGGCCTCCCCTCCTCGGTCTCCCTGGGGCATCAGTTAGCTTCACTGAGGAGCCAGGCCATGGGACAAAATGAGCATGAACCCTTGGCCTTTCACAGAGAAGGGATGTCATTCAATGCCACCATCTCCCCACAGTGGTATTACTAACCTCCTTTTCAGATGAAAAAATCTAGAGATCAGAGGTTAAGTGATGTGCCCACAGTCACCAACCAGTGGCGAATTTCCCCAAAATTACAGAAGTCCTCAGGAAAGAGTACTGTCATGCATCCTAGAATGTTCCTCCAAAGATGTTTGTAATTATGTGATTGTCAGTTCTCCCCCAGGCCCCTCCCATAGATGGCAATCTCCTTGAAGTCAGAATGTGTCCCTTCTGCTGCCTCTCATATCTCTGATGCCCTGATCTTGTCTGCCATATAGTCACACTCGTGACATGTGCTGATGAAACACGTGAGTCCATACAGTAAGCATCATCTCAGCCTCCCTGGCCTTTTACAGATTAAGCCCAGAGGATGGAAATGACTTGGCCTCAGCCTGCATTAGGGCTGGGTCTGCTGCTGCCCTAATTCCTTTCTCCCTCCCTTCCCTTCATCAGGAAGATGAGGACTGCAGCACTTTAGGTGCTCAGAGTCCCAGGGGTGTCTCTAAAAAGAAGGGATCATAATTCCCTGCAGAACCAGTGAGAGATGCATAGCAGTAGGGAGGAAACCATCCTTCTGGACAACACCAAGACCACACTGGGAATTGGAACCAGCCCCTATCCTCTGCCTCCCTGACCGCTGGCTCAGTAAGTAATGACCGAAAAGTACTTTACAAGTGAACAGGTGTCTCAGAAGGAGAAACCAGTTATTTCATCCCAGCTCTGGGCTCACCAAAACCATGCAGACTCTCTTCCACCACCCACTCATCCATCATCCCCCCATTCATACTGAGACAGCGGGTGGTGGTCATCAGCCAGGAATGCCACTCGCTACTGTGTGACTTTGGGTAGAATTCTTCATATCTCTATGCCTTGGTGCTCTTTCATAAAATGGGCACAATAACAGTATTCATCTCAGAGGGGTGGTATGAGAATTTGAATTAGTATACGCAAATGACTCAGAGCAGTGCCTGGCACACAGTATGGGCTACAGAAGTGTGGGTTTCTATTACTCTGTGCTAAAACACTGAGAATATACCTCACTGTCTCACTGGCTCCTCTCCTGTGGCTTCTCTTGTGTTATTACGGATGCCAAGGCTCTGAACAAACACCCATTCCTCCTCTGGGTACCAGTACTGTCTCAGATACCAAGATCAGTGCTCCAGCGATTCTCTCCTTCTTGCCCACACCATCAATGTTTGCCTTCAGACTTGATAATCCTCATCAGCATACACACACACATACTCATCTCTTGAGCCCACATCCTCCTCCATCTACTGTCCTGCTACTTTGTTCCTCTTTAGAGCAAAAACACTCAAAAAAAGTTGAATATACACACCACCTTCAAATCCTCTTCTCTCTCTAGCTCTTGGAGTCACTCTGATCAAGTTCACATCACCCACTCCCAGAAGTGCTCTTGTTTAAGTCACAGGAACCTTTCACCATAAATCCAATGGTTGAGTCTTAGTTTAGATCTTCATGGTCCCCACAGCAGCAGGTGACACACCAGTCGCCTCCTCCTTCATGAAGTCCTTTCTGCCCTTGGCCTTTACAACCTATGGTCTTCTGAATGCCCTGCTGTCCGGGTGACTTCACCTCAGTCTGCTTTGTAGTTCCTCCAGGATTCAGCCCGTAGTCTTGTCTTCTGTAAGTGCCCTCACGCCTGTATCATCTCCTATACAGCCTCCTGGCTTCAAAGACCATCTCCCCACAGTTGGCTTCCAGTGTCTACCACCAGGCTCTCCCGTGCCAGCTCAGCACCTCCACGTGGATGTCCTGATGCATCTCACATGGCCTAAAACATCTTGAGATTTATAAAAATCAGCTTCCTGACTCCTGCCTCACCAAACATCCCCCACGAAACATCCCCCACCTGCTTCTCTTGCCACCTTTCCCATCTTGGATAATGATAGCTCAGTCTTTCTCTTTGCTTGGGTCCAAATCCTAGGAGTCTTTCTTAACTCCTCTCAGTTTTCCACACGGCCTTTCCAATCTGTCAGCAAATACTGTTGGCTCTCCCCTCAAAAGAGGTTCAGAGTCTGACCACGTCTTGCTGCCCAAATCCGGGCACCATTGCCTTGCCCCTGAGTTTTCATCAGTTTTCCACAGGAGTCTCCCTGCTTCCATCCTTGTCCCCCTTGGCTGTTTTCAGCACAGTCCCCAGAGAAATCTGTTAACAAAGGAGACCCGTCACATGACTCCTCTGCTCAGAACCCTCCAGTGGCTCCCATTACAAACAGAATAAAAGGCAGAGTCAGCACAGGAGCCCCTCAGGTCCTGTAGGACCTGTCCCTGCCCCCCGCCCCCTCCACCTTGCTCCTGAGACCCGGCCAGGCCTGGCGCACTGCACCTTGGGAGGCGGCCACCGCAGGCCAGCTTCTCTCACATCTTTGCTCCAGGCCACCTTCTCAGGGAGGCCCAACCTGACACCTGCTTCGATGTGTGCCTCTTCACCCCGCACCCCTCTCTCTCCCACTCTGCTCCCCGCCTCCCTGGCACACAGGCTCTCTCCTCCTGGGCCTTCCGTCAGCCCTCCCTGGAATGTGAGCTCCTGGCCAACGGCGGGTGAGGACAGTCTAGTTTCCTGCCTGTTGCATGGAGTCAGCGTGCAGTCTGTGTTTAATAAGTGAGGGAGTCTTCTGTTGGCTTTGTCTTCCTCTGTTTGTCGTGAGGGAAGAAGCTGGCTCTTCATGAGTGTGCTCCTCCCAGACCCAGAAGAGAGCCTTGCTGCAGCCCCTCAGGGGGCTTTGTCAGAGGAAAGAAGGAGAAATGAAGCGAGTAGCCACTTGGGGGTTGGGCTGGGCTGTGTCAGCCACGTTCTTCCTGAAGCCATCTTTCTTCTCAGTGTACTGCTCCACTGGGCTCACGTGTGGGCTCCACTTAGGAAGACACACCTCAACTCTTCTCCTGGTAGGGGCTGCCTGCCCACAAACCCAGGACCTGCCATCTATCAGCGTCCATCCAGATGCCTTTCCCTCCCCCATGAGGCCCCTCCTGAGACTCTGGTCCAGCAGCTTCTCTCTGACCCTCAGTAACCTTTCCAGCTCCAGCCTCGCCCCACCAGGTGTCCCGTGAGTCAGCAGGAGGGACTCTCTCTCACACCTCCAGACAGGGTGGAGATGGTTCCCTGGGTAGGAAGTGGCCATTCTCCAGCTGCCTGCCTGGAGAATGTCTCCAGAAGCTTTCCCTCCGCTTTACCCTCGGGCAGAGAAAACCTGCCCTCCCCAGGGCTTCACCGTGGTGGGAGTGATGGGAACACATGGGACTTCTCTTCCGAGGGCTGCTATTTCCTCAGTGAGATGGGAAGCAAGGTCTCCAGCTGGAAGTGATGATGGAAAAGGAGGGGTTGGAGCTTGAGGGATAGAGAAGAAAGTTGGAAACAGCTGAGACTGGGAGAATGACCAGAAAATAAATAGTAGCTTGCCAGACACAATTAGTGTGTTTGCACGTTTCTCTCTGGCAGTGGTGAACGGCACAGGTAGGGCAGCCGAGTGGGTGGAGGGCCACTTTTAGCCAGGTTGGGGCTTTGCCCAGAGGTGCAGTGAGTCACATGGGAACAAGAGAAACTGTAGGTCAGGGAGGGACTGGGATGAAAATGACAACACAAGAGTTAAAAGACTGTTGTAAGGAAACCCAGTGGCCCAAAGGCTTAGGTTTGCTGGGAAGAGTCTGACAAGGATTTGGGATTGGGACAGTCCCAGGATGTTTTTGCCAGAATGTTCAGGAACATTTTTCCCTGACCTACCCCTTTCCAGTGCAGGCCTGTCTCTTGTCTGTTCCCATAGCACCCTGTGCTTACCTCTGCTGTATTTTAGTACTTGATTTACTTGTATATCTTCCTTCTGGACTGCGAGCACTTGAAGGAAGGAACCAGGCCTCGTATTTCCTTAGATCCCAAGGCCAGACCCAAGAAAAAGCTCATTAGCAATCACTGACTGATTGACTAAATAAATTCATCTGATAGAAACCAGACCATGTTCTGTATAATAATACATCCTCACTTCTATATGGCAATTTGCAGTTTGGAAAGCAATTTCACATCTGACCCTACAAGATAGCAACTCATTCACTCACTCATTCATTCCTTCAGCTGGGGAAGAACACTTATTCTGTCAGGAACTGTTCTAGGCACCAGAATGCAGGAACAAATGAAATAGACACACGTCCCTGCTTTCATGGAGCTTGCACTTTTACAGAAGACAACACCTATTTTATGATGGGCAGACTGAGATTCCCTCAGGGAGGCTAAGCAACTCGGCAAAGCTCGCAGGACTTGCACGTAAAAGAACCCAAATTAGGACAGAGGGCTGTCTGACTCCAAGCACAGAAAAGGCATTTTTCAGTCACACCAGTCACCTCAAGGGATGATCGGCTCATATATGAGGTGTCTTTTATTCCCCCTAACTTAACAACAAATAAAAAGGAGCCTTGGCAGAAATCCACACCTCGAGACTACCTTGGAACTCCTTCCCTTGTCTGGTGTGTGTTTAACAAAGACATGAGAAATACCTGCCAGGTCTCTTCTTGCCAAAGCCCACGACAGAAGCCACACAACGCTGTCAGCACGGGCGTCTGCTTGTGTGCAAACCCGCAGGCATTTTTAGCAACTTTGGGGAACATAAAGAAAGCTGTTGGTTTTGTTTGCACATATTTTTCGCCTCTGCAAGAAGGCTTGTCACCAAGCGGCAGCCTCAGAGTTGTCTTTTATTTGATCTCAAGACACACAATGTCTTTATATTTCACTAGAAGCTGCAGCTGGCAGATTCCTTCACCTGCACTTGGATCCTACACACGAAAAATAAGTGTGGTAGTAAAGGTTCCTGCCTCAGTTGTAGGGATTAACTGAGGTCCTGTGGAAATTTCAGCCATCTGTAAAGCTGTGTGCCCGGGGGGAGCACTAAGGAGAAGGTCAATGGAGGTAGCCTGGGGAGGAGAGGGCTTTACAACAATCTGAAGGACCTGGGTTGGAACCCAGCTGTATCGCTTATGACTGCAGAAACACTGGCAAGTAACTAATCACCCTCCTTCCTCCAGCCTCAGTCTACCTCCTCTATGGGAATGGTGACACATACCCCAAAGGATTGTTCTGGTATTAACAGTACTGTGAATATAGTGTCTGACCCTGAACCTGCAAGTAGTAATTGTCCAGTAAATGGCTCAAGGTGTTCATTAGTGTCATTATTGCTATTAGTATATAAGGGGAAATGTCAACAACGGTTTTAAGAATTTTAGGTTGGAATTCCCTGAGGCAAGCATGTATGGCTGGATACTCGATGCCCCAGACTCCATCTGGAAGTTAGAAACTGCTAGTAAAGTATGAGGAACTGGATTAGATGACGTCCAAATCCCTGAGAGTGATAGCTCGGGCTTGAACAAGAACACGTGTCCACTGCACATGACTGCAGGACAGCCTTATCTTTGTGTGACTTTATGCCTCATGTAGACTTATGAAGTGGCTCAACAGTCAAATGACTCGCCTAAGTTCACAAAGCTCGTGGGTGGCAGAACAAGGCCTGGAACCCAAAGGCAACAACTGCGGAGCCCACGCCCTTAACCCCTGCCCTGCACTGCCAGGAAGAGCTCTGGTTTGAGGTTTTCCTTTTCTCTGACCTACTTGAGTTCCTGGCCCTCTGGTTGTCTCTCATACTTCCAGCAGGAAGAGTCAATGTCCTCTCTCTAGACACCTAAGTAAAGATCTGCACGACAGCCTGCGCTACTGTGCTGGGTGTTGGCTTGTGTTGTGGTGTGTCCCCATAAAGATGGGCACTGGGCGTGGAAAGGGAGGCCACATCTGTGGTCATACCTTCCCGGGCAGTGCCCATCCCCTCTGGAAGCAGATGTGGGCGTGGAAAGAGAGGCCAACATCCCACATCTGTGGTTATCCCTTCCCGGGCAGTGCCCAGCCCCTCTGGAAGCAGATGTCATCCCCTGCCGCCAATGGACACAGAAATATCCACTCATGCCAATCTCCTGGAAGTAAGTGCTGGCACCCAGACCTGAAGGGGAGAAGAGGTGAGGCGGACCTGCTCCAAGAAGTCCCTGTCGGAGGCGGGGGGCAGGGAGAGGTGGTGGTGCCTGGGGGTGGAGAGGGGGCAGTAGAAGCCAGCATCCAGGCATATGGAGGAACCAAATTCCTCCTCTGCTCTCAAACTATCAGCCACTCACACTGAGGACATCACATGGATATTCCTGACACCCTGCTCTACAACCCTACATCTCCATGCAGAATCATGGCTCCTCCCACCAGGAATGGGAGAAGTTGCCCAGCATCACATAGCCATCAGCGGTGGAATCAGGATGACCATTGTCCTCATTCCCAGGCTCCTGGTCTTCCTGTAGCGTGATGTCAGGAGACGGAGATCAAACCCCAAAAGAGTTGTTTAAAGGTCTATGTGAGTTACGGGTTTGAGTGGCACAACAGTAAGACAATGCATCCAGTAAGACGTCTGTTTCTAAGGTGAGAGCCACTGAGTTTGAATTTCAGTCCTGCCACTAGGCTGATGACCTTGGACAAGTCACGTAACATCCTAGAACTTCCAAGAGGAGGAATGCCCCTACTCTGCTGTGGGCATGAGAGGATATAGCACATATAAAGCTGTGGGCACACTTCTGGGCAACAGTAAGAGATCACAACACATTAGCTTTCCTTCTTCCTTCATTCTCCAAACATTTATTGGACATGAAAATGGGCACATTTACATACAGTGTTTCATTCAATACTGACAATGCTCTAAGGCAGGAATTAAGAGCCCTGTTAAGAATTGATGCTTTCAAATTGTAGTGCTGGAGAAGACTCTTGAGAGTCCCTTGGACTGCAAGGAGATCAAACCAGTCAATCCTAAAGGAAATAAACCATGATTATTCATTAGAAGGACTGTTGCTGAAGCCAAAGCTCCAATATTTCGGCCACCTGATTCGAAGAGCCAACTCACTGGAAAAGACCCTGATGTTGGGAAAGACTGAAGGCAGGAGAAGAAGGGGGTGACAGAGGATGGGATAGTTGGATGGCATCACTAATTCCATGGACATGAATTTGAGCAAACTCTGGGAGACAGAAAAGGGCAGCAAAGCCTGGCGTGCTGCAGTCCATGGGGTTGCAAAGAGTCAAACATGACTTAGTGACCGAATAGCAACAGCTTTATGCAGGTGAATGAACACAGCCCAAGAAAGGTTAGGTGACTTGTCCAAAGGCTCTTAACTGGTATCAATAAATGGGGGCCCCCATCCCCTGACTCCAGAGCCCTTGTTTTCTCTACTAGTTTGTGAGATATGTTTTGTTTTTTGTTGTTTTAATCAAAGAGTGGTGTTGATGGTCTAGCAGTACTCTACAGATTGTGACTTCAAGTGTCCAGCTGTGAGATTCCTATGGCTCTCATTAGCTGCCACAGTGCCTTCCTTCCTTCGAAGAACAAGTTTCCTCCAAACATGATTCTCTTAGCACCTGCTTCAGAATTAGCAGGCGGTCTCCTCAAAGATGCAAGTTCCAGGGTCCAGGGCCCAAAGCCACTGACCCAGACTGACCCTGTACTTGTCTACCCAGCTTTCCAGCTGATTCTAAAACACACTTAGGTTTGAACAACACTGCCTTGAGGAGTCAGTAATCTGATAAACACTGGTTGAATGGAGACAAAAAGTAAAACTCAAACACACAAACAAGCTTGAAAAGCCATCTATGTGTTAGGATCAGAGCATGGGCATCAGGGAGCAGCAGACCCTGGGCTGGGGAGAAGGGGACACCAGACAACAAGAGAGCAGAATGGGTGACTCCCAAGTGCCCCAGTTGTAGAACCAATGGGGGTTCAAGCCTGGGGGAGCAGATATCAATGCAAGTTGTATGGCAAAGCCACCAGGGGTATCCCCAATGACAGGAAAAGTATCATGTCAGCCAGACCCCCAGCAGGTGATAGGGAAGGGCCAAGGAAGAAAGAAGTCACCAAGCCTGCCCTCCTGGGAAACTGGCTGGAGGAAAAGGCAGGAGCCAGGGCTCTAGCAGGGATATAAGGCAAGGTCTCCTCATAAGGCAAAAGACCAGCCTGAAGGTCTAGAGCACAAGGTCAGAGGGGAGCAGGGAGAGCTTGATGCAAACATCTGAGCCCAAGTCTCAAGGATACGGCAGGGCAGCATCCAGAAAAGGAAGTTAAGAGAGTCCAGCAGTGGTTGCAGGGCTGCTGACGTAGGGAGTCAGGCACACAGCTGAAGTCTGCAACCCCACCCCCATACACCACCCAGTTTAGCCACTCTTTCCAGAGTGTATCACTTGCCTGAAGCACACAGGGATGTATTTCAATACTGGTCCTGCCACGGCTGCCTGATCTCAGTCAAGTTCTTTCTTGACTCTGGACCTGTGTTCTCTGTCTGATCCAACCTCCAGGATCTACTGTCTGATGATCTGAGGTGAGGCTGATATAATAATGATAGAAGTAAAGTGCACAATAAGTGTAATGTACTTGAATCACCCCAAAACCTTCCCTCCTACCCCCAATCTGTGGGAAAATTGTCTTCCACGAAACTGGTCCCTGGTGCCCAGTGGGAACTGCTGTGATACAGGAGGGACCATACTTGCTGACTCCCACATGCCTATCAACTCTTACATCAACCTCCCAGCAAATCTGCGAATATTAACTACTGAATCTGTGCACAAGCCAGACCACACATGTTCCTCGAACCCATTCTCTTGCTAGTTTCTATCTGATGGGCATCTGCCCATCTTCTGAGCCCAAGCCCAACCAGGAGACAAGTCCTCAGTGCATTTCAAACAAGGGTTTCTTCCACTGATCAGTCTGACTTGCCCTGGTTATGCCACATGACAATAGAGTTGCCTGGGTGACAGCAGAGAGCTCTCCTGCGGGGCAGGGGAGTATGTACAGGCTCATCTTCAGTTAATACAACAACAACAGGAAAAAAAGTGGGACGAGGAAGGAGTCCTCAGCACAGAGCACTTCTTGGTGGGCTGTCCATGTTTGGGAGGAAAATGGAAGCACTCTGCTCAAGTGACAGTTGGGAGGGAGGAGGGGGTCACATGAGAGCACTTGGCTAATCTGGAAAGTTATGAAATGATGGGAGCATGCTGGTCCACTCGCTTGGAAAATGCAAAGGAGATAAAAACAAAGCCACACTGCAAACTGTTTCCAGGTCAGGTGGCAGCAGAAGGAACAGACTCTTGCCTATCGTGGCAAAATTGACTAAATTTTGCAAGATGATAGAAAGGGCCTCTTAAATACTCAGGCAATGGGAGGGTGGGAGAAAAAAGGGAGAGAAAAAAGGGGTCTTTGGAAGCCACCCAGCTCTGCTAAGTACATGTCTTGAGGTTGAGGACAGAGTATGTACCTCCCCGAGCCTTAGTTTCTTGGATATAAATGTGGATATCCCTGAAATTTACTAGACAGTTTAAGGATAACTATATATCACAATTCATGGATCCTAAGATACAGATTACCATCTCTGAAATTAGAATCTGTCTTGTAATCTATCACATTTTAGAGTCTATAAGATAGTCGTATGTAGAACACATCACAGTGAACACTCAGTAACTGTGAACAAACATTTTCTAGTAAACGCCAGAGGGTAAATCCAGTAGCACATCCTGCAATACAGTTAAGGCAACTCACAGACATGCCGCGGTGGCCAGGGTGCTGAAGAATGGGAGCCACGTCTTTTGTTCATGGCACACCGTTCATGATCTGTCAGGTAAACATATACACCTGAAGGGCCTTCAGAGTCATTTCAAATCTGGAGTTCAGATTCCTCAGACGGCGTATCAGCTCACTGTTGTTGTTCAGTGGCTAAGTCGCATCTGACTCTGCAATCCCTCGGACTGCAGTATACCAGGCTCCTCTGTCCTCCACTATCTCCCGAGCCATAACACTACCACCCACCAAAGAGCTTCTTGTTCTCTGAGTCCAAGTTCAGGACATGTGATTTCTCATTATCTACAAAATGAAATCCAAAACATGTCAGATCAAACTCAAGTCATCTGCAAAGGTTAGAACCAACCAGAACCACTCAGAGTTCTTAGAGCTGCATTGCTCCCCACCTCTGGTGCTTTGTGTGTGCTCTTCTTTCTCCCTGGAATGCCTCCTTTTTTCTCTCCCCTCCTTTCCTTCTCCTGTGCTGGGGACGTTGTATACAGCGGGACAAATTGATGAGGCTCTTTCCTGCCTGCAAATTACCAAGAACTTGGCAGGGAAGAAAGTTAGACAAGTGATAAAAACAGGGTGGCTCAGATGGTAAAGAATCTGCTTGCAATGTGGGAGACCCAGATTCAATCCTTGGGTTGGGAAGATCCCCTGGAGAAGGAAATGACAATCCACTTCAGTATTCCTGCCTGAGAAATTTCATGGACAGAGGGCCCGGAGGGCTACAATCCATAGGGTCACGAAAGAGTCAGACACGACTTAGCGACTGAATAATAATAAGGGTAAGGACAGGGTGCAAGGCGTGCTGAGACCAGAGATGGTGAACCTATCCTTACCACCCGACACCACCCTGCCCTCCTCTGAGGCAGATATCAGCAACCCCTCTTTGGTAATGCCGTCTGGGACCTCTCCACTCCAGCAGACTTCCCCAAGGTGGAGGCAGCACCCGTCACTCTGGGTCTGTGAATGTCTGACTCCCATTTCTAGACCATGAGCTCCTTGAGGAGCTTACTTCCCAGCAGGACAGCAGGAACGGAATAGGGGCTCAAGAAATGCCTGCTAAATAGAGATCAGTGGGAAAAAAATGTTTATCTTGTGATTGATGGATTTCTCCAAAGGACAAATCTTACCTGAGATGTAAATAACAAAATGCATTTAACTCCCCTCCTCTGAGCCTCAGTGTCTATATCTGTGAAATGGAAAAATTAGTTATCAGTGCTTTTCTTTACAACAAAATTCCCTTTCTCTCTCTTTCTCCCTCCCTTCCTCTCTCTTCTCTTTCTCTCACTACTGAAACCTTTTCTTGAAGTGAAATCTTACTCAAAGCCCAATATGTAATGCAAATAAATTCCGAGCCTCTCTGAAGTGAGACATGACATCTGACCCTTCAAGGCTCACCTCTGCTCTCCCTGTTCCAGAATGCAAGCAGTTGGACACTCTCTGAAGCCCTCCTCATCGCTAAGGCTAAGCCAGGCTCTAATTACATCAAGTAGTCAGGTTCACTGGGAACAGATGTTACAGGCAGAAGATAGTGTTCAATATTGACTGAGTGCTAATATACATCAGAACAGCTGGTCCCTTTTAAAAATTATCTTATTTCCTCTTTTCTGTTTCCATTCCTCTCTCTTTGCCCCCAATTCTTCATTTTCCAGTTAAAAATAATTATGCATTGTTAGCTGCCTTAAATACATTTGGAGAATGAGTTCAAGTTATAAATAGAAATAAACACAAAGTAGGTGTTTGTGTAATCCTCACAACAAACCTGTGGGGTTGGTTTTAGTAATTCTATTTCATGACTGAGATCTGTGGGGCTCAGAGAGGAAGAGAAGTTGCCCAAGATCATTCCAGGAAAGGGATGAGCGCCATCCCAACTCCCACGTCCTGGGCACTTCCCCCACCCAGCAGCACGCTCACTGAGAGGTGCAGGCTCACTAATTTATGTAACCCCAAGAAAACCCCATGAGACAAGCACTGTTGCTATAGCCACGTCACAAGCAAGTGTTAGAGACATGAAGTAGCTTGTCTAGAACCAGACAATCAATAAAAGCTGAACCAGCCTTGAACTAAGTTTGGGTGATACCTAAGCCTGAGCTGGTACCCAATGCAGAGCCCCCATTTCTGTCTCCAAAGGCCTGGTTCTGACTTCCCTCCCCACTTTGAAGAGGCTCTTGGTGCTGTTCTGGCTGGAGCTTGGGGAGATGCAGAAATGCCAGCCACAACACAGTGCCACTCAGTAGCACAAACCATGTTCCTTAAGCAAACCAGACTGCCAGCAGACAAGTCTGGGTTTCATTGCAAAATGGCTGGGTGACCTTTGATGAGTTATTTAACCTCTCTGTGTTAATTTCCTCAGCCACAAAATGGGGATTACAATTGTAGCAACCTCAGAGGGATTGTTAGGAATGAAAACTCTTAGGACAGCATCTAGCATAGATTAAGTACTCAATAATTACTAGCTCTTATTATGTGTGTATAAAATGCCTAGCAATTAATAGCAGGTTTCTAAGTGTGTGATTACAGTTTCTGTCTCTGTCTTGGGGGATTATACACATGCGTGGAACTTTGGACCATAGGGAAGATGGAACTGGCCATAGAATTGACTCTAGGCAGAGTCCTGATCCTATTCATCTCTCCCAGGCTGAAGGCTTCTGCGCCCTTCCAACAGAAGTTTATTCAAACCAACAGATGCTCTTGGGAGCCTACTGCATGCTAGCGTTCAGAGAAATTGGTGAGGTACAGGTTCTCCCTGCCTTACAGTGTATCTGGTAAAATATTCTTAAGAAAATATATATTATTTTAACCATTCATAAGTATCCAGTGCAGTGACATCAAATATATTCTATTTTCTAACTACATTTTAAAATTTTTATTGTGATAAAATAAACAATATAAAATTTAACATTTTAACTGAATTTTATATATCTGTTTCAATGAGTGGCATTAGGTATATTCACCTTTTTGTGTGAGTCACCACCATCCATTTCCAGAACTTTCTTGTGTTTCCAAACTGAAACTCTGTACTATGAAATACTAACTCCCCGTCCTCCCTCCTTAGTTCCTGACAACTGCTTTCTACTCTCTGTGTCTGTGAACCTGAATCTCGCATCACGGGAATCATAATGATATTTGTCTTTTTGTGGTACTGGCTTATTTCTCTTAGCGTCATGTCCTCAAGATTCATCTGTGCTATAGCACGTGTCAGAAATCCTTTGCTGTGTAAGGCTGAGTAATATTCCATTTCGTGTGTGGATCACATGCCATCTATCCATACTTCTGCTGATGGATCTTTTGGCTACCGTGATAACACCGCTATGCACGTGGGTGGGCAGTTCTCCTTGCCTTTGAGCTGCTTCTGGCTTCATGTGGGAATGATAGGTAGATTCATCTGCAAGTTACCCCAGATGAGCTCCTGTTTCCTCATCTGTGAAATAGGGATACTGTCACCCACAGAAGGGACTAAATGAGACGATGCACTGTTTGGACGGTACCA
This sequence comes from Aepyceros melampus, assembly GCA_006408695.1. Taxonomy (NCBI): domain Eukaryota; kingdom Metazoa; phylum Chordata; class Mammalia; order Artiodactyla; family Bovidae; genus Aepyceros; species Aepyceros melampus. The sequence continues at coordinate 109,754 of SJXQ01006656.1, read as the reverse complement.
ACATGTTGTACACACTTGATAAATGTGAACTCTTGCTGCAGCTACTGCCAGTGGTCCGCTTGGACCCTTCCAGCAAGGTCGTGGCAGCCCACCCTCATGAACATCCAGGTGAGTTGGCCTGAAGATCACGATTTTCCAGTGAGGAAGCAGACTCAAAGAGGTCCTTGGCTGTGATGGTAGAGGTGGGTGAGACGAAACTGGAACGGGGCTCTGTGGCCTTCACACACAGCTCCAGAGAGCAAGGATGGTGTCAAGGCCCCGGGGAGGGAGGCACATCCCACAACAGCCCTCTAGATGTCTACGGTGCTGATCTGGGAAAAGCTGACATGCTTGTCCCCAATGGCCTTAGTATCAGAAGGAAGAGCTGGGAAGGCAGAAGAGAAGAAAGGTGTTTAGTGTGGCGGCAGAAGGCACAGCCTAAGTGGAAGCAAGAAGTGGGAGCAGCAGTGTCTGCAGAAGAAGTGGGAGGAGCCAGTCTGTGGGGAGCAAAGGGCGTTCGTCCTGCAGGAAGGGTGGGGTCAGGTCACCCAGGGCAGGGGAGGAGGCCCAGCCCTGTCTTGTTCCAGAGCTGGGAGGGCTAGAGTGAACTACGCAAGTGGTGTTGCAGGAGATTAGTCAGGCTGATTGGATAGGGATGCTTGCCTCACGACAGATCCCTGCTTTCAGACCACAGGCAGTATTGAAAAATGGTATGTGTGTTTCTCTAACATCGCATACATAGTGTGGAAAGTCAGCCAGTTCTATAAGGCCCCTTCCCCAGACCCATTCCCCTCGATCCCCAAATCCCACTACCCAGAGGCAGCCACTCATCGACTCTTTGTGACCCCGTGAACTATAGCCCACCAGGCTCCTCTGTCCATGGGATTCTCCAGGCAAGAAGACTGGAGTGGGTTGCCATTTCCTTCTCCAGAGATTGAACCCATGTCTCATGGCTCCTGCATTGGCAGGTGGGTTCTTTACCACTGTCGCCACCTGGGAAGCCCATTTTTTCCCATAGTTAACCCTATGTTTCTAAATCATGTGTTTATACATCTCTTCCTTCATTTTCCATGTGGGATATAGCCTAGTGACCCACTGTGATGGAATAGAAGGATCTAGCTCTCTTCCCTACAAAGTCACTCTCCCTTACCCCAACTTCCCAATCCAATTACAAACATATTTTTTGGTTAGATTTAACGTTTATAGTCTCACGATCATGTAGATCACAGATGAACCATATAATATGATGACTAAATTCCTGCTTTTGTACAAGTTATTCTTTTTTGCTGAAATTAAGGTCTCAGTTTTTTATTTGATATGCTTCATTTTCTAGCACATCCATCTGAGAATGTAAGTCTTTTCACAGAAGCTTCAAGCACAATAGATAATCAATCCATCTGTCCATCTTGCTTCCTTCCAGAGCCTTCAGTGCTGCTGCTTGAACTCATACATCTGTTCTCTGCCTGCTGCGGTGGTGGCTATGCCCAGCTGTGTTTCAGAGGAGCCCCTGAGGCCAGAGAGTTGACCAGGGTCAGAGCCATCTTGGCCCAGTGGTCAGTCATCTGTAGCTTTTACTCAAAAAAGATCTACTATGTGCTTTCTAGGTCCCAAAGAATTCCAATGCCAGAGGCTGGGGACCCAGAGGTGAATTTGATATGGTCTCTATCTCCAAAGGGGTCTGAGCCCAGTGGGTTAGTAAATAAGTGATGGGCCAGAGGGGAGCTCTGGGAGTTTTTTGCAGGGGGCTGGTGAGAAAAAGCCTTTAACTCAGACTTGGGAAGGGCCAGTATGGAAGGCTTCCTGGAGGAGGTGAGGCTAAATGAGTCTCAACTTGTCGGGAGTTTTCTGAGAGTTCTGGGAAGGGCATGCCAAGTAGGAAAGTGTCATTGTGTGCACAGTCACAGGGATATGAGAAAGCACGACTCTTTCTGAATTTCAAATGAGCAATTAGTGATGACCATGTGGGAGGGTTCCCATGGAGGGGTGGGTGATATCTTGTGTACCAGGCTCAGGGACCTGAGGGAAATGGGGAGAAACAGAGGATCTTAGAGACATGACTGGATCTGTGTGTTTTGGGAAGACAGGATGGCTGCAGAAGGTCAGATAAATTGGTGGAGAGACATGCTAGTGAGGGCAATGTTGATGTCTTGCTAAGGATAAAAAGGGCCTGAACTAACACTGGCACTGGAGATGAGACGTGGGGCTCACAAGACCTTATGGGGCCCAAATAGACTAAACTTGGGGTCACAAGGAATGTGGGAACACTGGCTGATAATTCCCAGGTGTCTCAGGGAAAAGATGTTTCTATTCAATGCATGGCTTCTGGGAAACCAGAAGCCTCTCTGGCTGGAAAAAAGCACCCTGACTCCTTAGTGTGTTTGAAGGGCCAGAGGATGGATGCCCAGGAATTGAGGGAGTTTAGAAACTAGACAGCAGAGGCAAGATTTTAAAAAAGTTGGTACAGCCTGTCTGGTAAGAGCCATTGGTTTAAATGCCTGCTCTGACACCTGCTTGCTGAGCCTCTGTTTTCCCAACTGCAAAATGGGAACCATAATCCTACCTACCTCATGGGATATTTGTGAGGATTAAATGAGCCCCTGGCTACAAAGTGCTTGGCACGGTGCCTAGGACATAAGAAGGGCTTTATTTTGTGACTTCCTATTATTTGTCTTAGGGACCAAGTATGGCTTCAAAGAGCAGATGAGATCTGAGCTGATGTCAGAAGAGGAAGAGGCTGAGCCGGCTTCATAGGAGAGTGGTCTATGCTGTCACACCAGGCCCCACGCCTGCAAGACCCTGCCCTTGGTGTAATGCTCTACTCTGCCACCTTGAAGTTCTGAATTTTTTAACAAAGGACCCCAGGTTTTCATTGTCCACTGGACCCCACAAATTATGTATTAGTTCTGTGAATAGGATATCAGGCAGAGAAGAGGGGGTACCTTTGAAGCAAAAGGACTCTGAGTGTGCAAGGGCATGCTGAAACTTGAGGCTCAGCTCATTCTAAAGGCAGTCCCAGACACGCTTTTTGTAGTGGGAGAACTGTGCCTCCCCGGGAAGCAGATGCTCAAAGTAGAAAACAGTGAAAGGCTTCAAGTGAAACACTGAGAGGTTTGGACGCTGTGTGAGTTGTACACAGGGAGCCTTCCAAACTGAATCAGTGAATGGTAATGTTGTGATAGCTCATGGAAGGCACTATGGCACTGGGCGGGCGGTGGCGGGGGGGGGGCGGTGGTGAATGGTGAGGATGGAGTTATGTGCCACAGTTTACAGATGGGGAAACTGAGACCCTGAAAGGTGATGCGAGCAAGGCTGCAAGAGGGCTTCTGTGGGCCCTAGACATTTTTAGCTTCAAGGACTCTTTTCTTCATAAATATAGTATATAAGTGCTAAGTCACTTCTGTCCTGTCTGGCTCTTTGCGACCCTATGGACTATAGTCCACCAGGCTCCTCTGTCCATGGGATTCTCCAGGCAAAAATATTGGAGTGGGTTACCATTTCCTTCTCCAGGGGATCTTCCTGATCCAGGGATCGAACCCAGGTCTCCCGCATTGGAGGCAGAGGCTTTAACCTCTGAGCCACCAGGGAAGCCCAATATGTATACATACATGCACATAAATGTATACACATACATACTCATTCACACGTATACATTCTTATACATGTATGTATATGTGTATGTGTAACTAATTATACCTTCAGTTCAGTCGCTCAGTAATGTCTGACTCTTTGTGACTCCATGAACCGCAGCACGCCAGGCCTCCCTGTCCATCACCAGCTCCTGGAGCCCACGCAAACCCATGTCCATCTAGTCAGTGATGCCATCCAACTATCTCATTCTCTGTCAACCCCTTCTCCTCCTGCCCTCAATCTTTCCCAGCATCAAGGTCTTTTCCAAAATTATACGTTACATATGTATAATTATACTTTACAGCTGCATTGGTATAAAGGCAAACATATTAATATTATAGAAAACAAAGATCATGGCATCTGGCCCCATCACTTCATGGGAAATAGATGGGGAACCAGAGGAAACAGTGTCAGACTTTATTTTTTTGGGCTCCAAAATCGCTGCAGATGGTAACTGCAGCCATGAAATTAAAAGATGCTTACTCCTTGGAAGAAAAGTTATGACCAACCTAGATAGTATATTCAAAAGCAGAGACATTACTTTGCCGACTAAGGTCCATCTAGTCAAGGCTGTGGTTTTTCCTGTGGTCATGTATGGATGTGAGAGTTGGACTGTGAAGAAGGTGGAGCGCTGAAGAATTGATGCTTTTGAACTGTGGTGTTGGAGAAGACTCTTGAGAGTCCCTTGGACTGCGAGGAGATCCAACCAGTCCATTCTGAAGGAGATCAGTCCTGGGATTTCTTTGGAAGGAATGATGCTAAAGCTGAAGTCCAGTACTTTGGCCACCTCATGCAAAGAGTTGACTCATTGGAAAAGACTCTGATGCTGGGAGGGATTGAGGGCAGGAAGAGAAGGGGATGACCGAGGATGAGATGGCTGGATGGCATCACGGACTTGATGGACGTGAGTCTGAGTGAACTCCGGGAGTTGGTGATGGACAGGGAGGCCTGGCGTGCTGCGATTCATGGGGTCGCAAAGAGTCGGACACGACTGAGCAACTGAACTGAACTAAAATATTTCTTTGACTTGAAGTACAGTGGAACCAAGGTTCTGTGCTTGTTGCCCTTAACAGGTACATCATCCCTGATATGAGTTGCTCGTCTTTTCCAGCTCTTTGGGAGTTGTCCCTAGGACGCCTCTGGGTGGGCATTCCTCTTCTCCTCAAGGGGATCGCTGGCCAGCCCATACAGCCCTTTCTGATGGCACCTGCTTTGCCTCCAAGAACTTTTCATTCCAATTTCCTAAGAATGGTGCTGATGACTGTTGGGTTTGGATCCGATGGTGACACTGAGTGACAGATGAAGGAAAGAGAGTTGCAAATATCCCTGTGTTTGGGGGACACAAGTCAAAGGTCTCTGTGTCTGCATATGTCTGTGACTTTACTCCTGGTGCCACCTACAGCATCACCCCTGGGGACTGAGTTGCCTGCCTACCCCACCCACAGGGAGGGTGGGGAGGCTGAGTAAGTGGCAGCTGCTGAGGATGCTGTCTGGAGAGGAGAAACGTCACTGTCTGTCTGTCTGTCTGGGGTTCCAGGAGAACCTGCCTGGAGGTAGAGGAAGCACACAGACTCTGGGTCTGCTGCTTGTGTGGCCACCATGGTGGGCGGATGGAGCTCCCAGGAGGGTTGTCCTCACAACCCCTTCTTCCTCCAACTTTCCTCACAGAGTCCTCACTGGCCTTCTCGTTCTTCCCTCCATATGCTCAGGGTGGTGGCAGGATGACCTGATTCATGAGCTTGAGTCCAGTCTCCTGCATCCCAGCTTTGGCCACTGGATGTACCTGGGTTGGGAGACAGGCAAGAGATGGCCAATTTGGGGAAGAAAAGTAGGTCCAATCAGGTCTCAATCTCCCCTCATCCCAAATCACATCTCTCCAAGCTCCTTCCTACTAGGTATTCATAATGGATGGATGAGTAAAAGAGTGAGTAAACATTCAACCTTTCCCAAGTCTTAAAGTCAGTCCTACCTCTGGTCTCTAAGTCCTGTAGTCGGGACATAGAACCCAACTGTATCTTCAATTTCAATGAAATTGAATCTTGCACATTTGAAGGAAAGTCATTGAACAAGCACCCCGCCCTGAAGGCTTCTATTTTCCATGTGAAGGCTGTGGGTTTGCTGGGAAGGTAAAGGATGAAGTTTGGAATTGCTCTGGAACAAAAGCAAGACTGAATTGATCGGGGATTTGAAGACACATTACAAGGGAGGGCCATGCATTCTATGATTAGGGGAGGGGTGGGGACATAAGAGGAATAGCTAATATTCCTGGAGCAGTTTTATTAGAGGCCAAGCACTGAGCCTGGTGCCCTGCTTACATGACCTTCTTTCATCATCACATTCGCTCAAGAGGCAGGTGCCTAAGCAAGGATAACCCAGGCAATGCTACAGAAACTAAAACCACAACAACATTCAAAAACCACTCTAAATGACTTACAGATATTAAAAATATATATATATTTCCTGCTCACACTATATGTCCATCTATCAATGTGCCAGAGGAAGAGACATGGCGAGACTGAGATCTAAAAGCCTGGTAAGGAGGGAGGTGTCCAGAGCCTGGAATTCAGGATGAGGTCAAAAGGCCAGTGTGGTGAGAGAGCTCTGGAAAGATAAGAGGGACAGGTCAGAGAGTGGGACCCTGCTGTTTGAGACTTCATGGCTGGAGCAATAGCCAGCCGAGATAAGAGCCAGGTGTGGCTTTGCGTGTGGGTGGCTGGAGTAGGATAAAGGTGGAAATGCTTGGAATGGAGGTCAAGGTTCTGATGGATGGAGCCATGCTTCCATTCCCTCAGGAGAACTGGGGACCAGGGAAGTGATAACAAGTCACTGGTTGAGTATGTTGCAGCTCCCTGGGTTGTACATTTAACCAGGAGAGGAGATTTGAAAATGATTTTTTAAATGGTCAAACATAGAAATATAACATATAAGACCTCAAAGAAAAGTGTGTGCAGAAGTCCACTCCGCTCTCCAGTGGAAAGTTGGAGAAGCATTAGATGTAAAAGAGTCACTGAAAATTCGTAGATCATGACAACCAGGAGGATTTGAGGAGCAAGCATCCAACAACCAGGGGTCTATTAAAATTTCCATTAAATGGTAACAATAATAAAAGTTAACAGTTCATGAGAGCTTATTATATGTTGGGCACTCTTCTAACCACTTTTTATGTGTAGCTGCTTCAGTTCTCTCATGACACCTTACAAGGAGGTATTGTTTTTATTCCCAGCAAGGAAGAGCTATGTAAATTGGCCAAGATTGAGTGGCCAAGTGGCCACTGATGTGTCAGAAGTGTTTGAACTCGGGCAAACTGGCTCTAGAGCCCATGTACTTAAATGCTGCATGAGTGGGTCTCCAATATGGGTGAGCATCAGCATCACCTGGGGCTTGTTAAGCTGAGTGTGGGCCCCTCCACTGGGGTCCAGAGTGGGGCCTGAGAGTTTTCATTTCTAACAAGTTCCTTTGCTACAGGTCCCAAGACCACACTTCCTTCTGCCTCATAGATAGACACACAGCAACCCTTCAAGGCACAGCAAGTATAACATCTCTTTCCAAACATGGCTACCAAATGCCTAGGAGCAGGTGTGTGTGTGTGTGTGTGTGTGTGTGTGTGTCACAGCGGACAGAGGATTATGACTTAAGTAGCCCTGAGAGATAAGAAACGTATTCCTGCCTTTTGGCCCTGAGATATGTGGGATATGGAAAAACAAACCATCCTCGTCGAGAGTGAGGGCATCAGGTTCCTCTTAAAGCCCAGAGATGAGGCACACAGAGCAGCCACGTTTTCAGCAGAGTGCATTTGGCTCAACACAGGAGCTCTAGAGGGCAGAATGGGAGACGGATAGAGAAAGCAGCAGTCACAGGCCAGAATGGGAGACACTGGGGTGTGGGTTATGGGTATGGGTGGGTAAGAAAGAAAGCAGTTGTCTGAAGATGGCCAAACAGGAGAGAGGTGCAGACCTGGAGGCCTTCCTGAAGCTGGTTATCTTCCTTCCCCTTCTGGAAATTTCTCAGGGGTCAGTGATGACAAATAAGACTGGAGCTGATATCTAAATTGAGGTTGAAGAATTTGGGGCTTCTCCTGGAAAGCAGTGAGCCAAAAGCAGGTGTCAATCTCTGCAGAGCCAGTCATAAATCTTAAATTCAGGGATCACCAAAAAGACCAACTCTTTGCCTCCTTAAGAAAACCTCCTGCCTTCCCCATTCACTGCCTTCACGGGAGCATGTGGGGCCACCTCAGTTTCCCAGCCGCCAGCCCTCCTGCAGCTTGGGGTCCAGCTTAATTAAGAGCCCCGCCGGTCATTGGGCTCGATCACCTCTCTAATTGGGCACCAGCTGTGTTTTCTCTTGACAAGGATTCCTTTATGGGACTTCTAAAAGGCCTTACATGAAAAAACATAACAGTTTAGGGTTATAGGATCATAAAACCAGGAACACTTGTTTTCTATAGAAATGGAGAGTGCATCTCTGTCTCTGTTCCAGAAAATATTTTTTTGGAAAATCTGGGAGGGGAGGGTATTGAACGTCAAATTCTCTGCGTGTTTATGTTCTGGATATGAATGCTGATTGTGGTTTTAAATGGAGTTTTGCATAATCACAGGTGTTGGTGCATAAAGAATCCTGGAAGTTTCCTGGCAGAAATGTGAGACTTGAGAAACTGGACCATGAATGGCTCCATTTACGAACAGCGACCACTGATTGACAGAAAGACTATTAATAGCTAACATTAGCAGAGCCGTTCATATGGGCTCAGCCTAATGCCAAACACTTGGGATGTATTGTCTCATTTAAACCTGGCAACAGGCTTCTGAGGTGGATCTAAATGTTCTCCCCATTTCCAAAGATCAGAAAGTGACACCCATAGGGTGCACTAATTCATGTTCGATGTCACATGGCTCACTGTTTGGTGGCTGAGATGGAACTGAAACCCACATCTGTCTCCTGCCAAAATTCCTTTCTGCCTCTCTCCAACTAAACAATGCAATTAACTTGTTGAACTCAAGTGCTTGGTTTGCAACAATTACAATATCAACAACAATGACCACTAACTTTTGTACAGCCCTTTCCTAGCTACCAAATTCACTTACATGCACTATCTCATCTGATGTGATAGCCCTGTGAGAGAAACAAAACAATTGCTGCCACTCCAGTATCACACATCAGGAACCTAAGTATAAGGGGCTAGGCTATTTACTCAGACATGTACCAACAACAAAGAACAGACTGATCTAATTTCTACTCCAAATCCAGTGCCCATCTCTCTCTCAATTTGGTGCTTCCCCTGGAGAAAGCCATATATATATATATATTATAGCCATTCACTCATTTATTCATTCATTCATCCTTTCATTTATTCATTCAGTCACATTACATTTTCATTTCCCTAGGCTGATTATTTATACTTGGTTGCTGTCTCTCTCCCCTCCTTGCAATATAAACTTCATGAGAGCAGACCTTTGCCCTTCTTATGCATTATCAAGTTTCCAGCCCCCCAAATAGTGCCTAGAATTTAAGTATTTATTGTTCAGTGCATTCAAACAAATATTAATGCAATCACTCAGAAAATACTAATTGAGTAACTACTATATTTCAGGCACAGGTAGGTCCTAGAAATAACTGCATGAAATAAGACTGGCGTGATTTCCTACATCCATGGAGCTTATGTTCTAATTTTGGGTGTGTGGAGGGGTACTTAAACACAAGTAAATAAATAAGGTAATTTCTGATGGGGATTTATGCAATGTGGGGACTTCAGAGTGATGCAATAGAAAGTAACAGTTACTCAGTTCTTGTCCCAGAACTGTTCCCATGCTGGTCGGGCAGACCCTGCTACCCACAGGCAATTTCCACTGCATAGTAATAGTCAGGGATTTTTACAAACTTAGAGCAGTGCACTTAGCTCAGAGGACTGGGATAGGGATGGGGGCAGGGAAGACTTCCTGAGAAGGTGGCACCTGAGTGGTTTTAAAGACAAATAGGAGTCATCTAGGAAAGAGGTGGGTAAAACTCCTGGCCTGTGCAGGGACAGGTGGCAGGAGGCCAGCTGGCACAGGGCATAAAGTGAGTGCACCTAGAGTGCGAGGTGGGGACAGAGGGAAGCAAAGAAGCGAGGATGACGAGAATGGACTAGGCCCAGGGGTATCGTGTGGTAATGCTCCTTTGTTTTACGTGCTGACTTGGCTAGGCTGTGGTTCCCAGTTATTCAATCAAATGCTAATCTGGGCGTTGCTGTGAAAGTACTTTGTAGATATGGGTAATATCTACAACCAGTTGACTTTAAGTAAAGATTATCCTTAATAATCTGGGTGGGCCTCGTCTAATCCATTGATTGGCCTTAAGATCAAAACTGAAGTTTCCCTGAGAAGGAAGAAATTCTGCCTGTGGACTGCCTTGTCAGCTCCTGTCTTAGATTTTCCAGGCTTCGGCCTGACCTGCACCTCTGGTACTTGATCAGCCAGACTCCACAACTAAAGAAGCCAATTCCTTGAAAGAAATCTCTAGGTGATACATAGATAAGTGGACAGATGACTCCTAATCTCCTCCTGATTTACTTTCTCTGGTAGACCCCTGACTGACTGATACATACTTAGCTAGCTAAGTGAACTTCATCTTTAACGCAGTGGAAAGAAGCCATGGCAGGCTTTGAGCAAAAGAGGAAAATATCCAGATTTGTGTGCAAACATACTGGCGACAATGTCAAGTGGATTAAAAGGGCAAGGCTGGAGGGTGGTGGGCCATGTCTGAAGCGGTTGCCTGAACTCAGTCATGATGGTAAAAATGGCTGTAAAGAGGGGGACCAACTCAAGTGATATTACAAAAGCAGAACTGGCTAGTCTTAATGTCCAGTTGCTTTCAAATTGCTTGTCCAGATACTTTCAAATTGTGGTGCTGGAGAAGACTCTTGAGAGCCTTTGGACTGCAAGGAGATCAAACCAGTTAATCCTAAAGGAAATCAACTGAATATTCATTAGAAGGACTGATGCTGAAGCTGAAGTTCCAATACTTTGGCCACTTGATGCAAAGAGGGAAAGATCCTGATGCTGGGAAAGACTGAGGGCAGGAGGAGTGGGGTGACAGAGGATGAGATGGTTAGACAGCATCACTAACTCAACGAACATGAGCTTGAGCAAACTCTGGGAGATAGTGAAGGACAGGGGAGCCTGGCGTGCTAAAGACTGTGGAGTCCAAAAAAGTGGGACACAACTTAGTGACTGAACAAAAACAAAGTGTCCAGTTACACGTGGCTGGTGAAGGCAGTTGCAGTGAGTCCCACTGGACATCTTGGTAGATGCAACATAAATGCCATTAGGGCAGGAATTTGGATCTGTTCCCAGCTGTCCTGTTTGTGCCTAGAACAATGCCTAGCACTCCAAATCTGCTCCTTGTACATTGAATGAATGGATGGTGATTCAATTTCCTGAAACTCCAATCATAGGTTGGATGGCCTGGTGGTCAAGGATGAGAAATCTACAAGGGCATGTGGGACAGGTTGAGTTTGAGTTGACTGTTAGGTGGGAGGAGAGACCTGGAAGGAAGCTAGAGAGACAGTCCATGGGCAGGAGAGACCCCCAGGACAGAGACTGTGCCTTGTCTCCTAAAGGCAGGGATTGTACCTGCCTTTAGGGGTCAGGACACCCTGAGGGTGTGTGTATAACATAGAACCAAGAGGCTGGGGACTGAATCTTGGAGAAATTGCAGCATTTATAGACTGGAGCAGGGGAAGAACCCCTCAAAGAAGAATCAGAAGCAGTGGCCAGAGAGGGAGGAGGCAAATCACGAGAATACAGTAGCAAGGGGCCAGCAAGGACGGAGTGTTCCCACTGCTACTGAGAGGTCCAGAGTCTTGTGGACTTCAATAGTAATCTTGGCCAGTGTGGTGATGGTGAGGGTGGAGGGGACAGAGGTCAGATGCAGACATTTGAGGAAGATGACAGTGAGGTACGGGAGGCCGTATCTCCAGAGATCTCTCCCAACCTCCCTTCCCAACAGTTGACCAGATGTTACCAGCCCATCTTCAAGTATGTGAAACTGAGGCCCAGAGAGCTAAAGCTGGTGAAATGCCATCACAGGCCAGAGGGGACTACACTCTAACACAGCAGTTGTTCAGAACGTACCCTGCCTTTTATGAGCTGGCAGGATGCAGACTTTGACAAGAATGATGGCTGTGCAGGGCGGGGCGCCGGCCCTGTCCCAGCTGATCCCTGCCGACGTGCAGGGCAAGAGCCTCCAGGGCGTGCAAGAACATTTTCTCAGGGGGAACCACCTTCTCGTGAAACAGTCTGTTCTGCTGAGTTGACAGGAGAGAGGAATGGGGACTTCTCAGTCCTGGGCTGAGTGCCAAGAACAGCTCAAAGGAGGAAGGTGCCGGGAGGCCGGTCCAGCTTGCAGCCTCCCTGGGCCCCACGTGGGCCATACCAGCTCCTCTGCCTTCTCCGGGGACCGCAGAGAGACTGCATGTGCTGAATCTGTTTTGAACTAACATTGAATAAGCCCTTACTACGAGCCACACTCTGTATTCATTTTTACATACTTGAGTTTATTGAATCCTCACAATGCTCTTTGAGGAAAGTATGCTGATTGTTCTTAGGTAGAAATGAAAAAACTGAGGCCCAGAGAGGTTACACCCCCTGTCCAAGGTTCCGCAGCTGGTTCTGCAGGTGGGAAGGCAGAGATGCTTAACTCCTGAATCTGTTGGATGGATGACTCTTTAGCCTTGGAGTGTGGTGTGGGTTCAAATCATCAGTGAGGGCATGGAGGAGGATACAGGATTCTCGCTCCAGTTCTGGAATCTTTGGTGAATTACACCATGGCTTTGAGACTCTGTTTCCTCATCTGTAAAATGGGGGTAATGTTGCCCACTCATAAGACTATAATGAGGCTCAAAGGGTGTGTCTTTTGTTTGTAAAGTGTCTCACAGAGAATGTCCAGCTCAGAGAAGATGTTCCATAGATGCCTATTTCCCTTTTCTTCCTTTTTTTTTTTTTTTTTGAGAAGGGGGGGCCAGTGAGGGGAAGCTTTATCTTGAACTTTAGGTCAGAAAATTAGGGCAAAAGTGCTAGAATCTTAATCAGACTGCCCAGGAGTCAAATGCTGCTTCTGATACCTGTTAGTTATTTGATCTTAAACAAGTCACTTTTTCTTGCCGAGACCTCAATTTCCCTAGCTGCAAAATATGGGAAAATCAGTTTCGTCCAAGATCCCCCAAGATCCAAGCCCCCACAACCCCTTGAACTACTATCACTTCTTGTGATCACCAACTGATCACATCACTGTTTCCCGCAAGCCAAGGAAACGCTTGAGAACCCTTTTGGCATGGACTGCCTATAGTCTGCCTAGAATTCTACCAGTAAGCAATTATGCAAGGATTAAATTACCATGTTTCAAGAAGGCACTTGCTGATGTGCTAAGTCCTATGTTGAAGATAACATATTAATCTTGGCATATGTTAATATTTGCATCACTAAGGACAATGTTTTATGAGTGTAAAAGTCATTTATTTTATTTACTCTGGAAATGGTTATTGGTTGCTTGCTTTACACAGGGCTGCTTTTAGTGTGAGAAATGCCTTGCCCTCAGGTAGCATATAGTCCAGGCTCACATTTGCTGGCACCTGTTATAAGCCTCCTGCTTCACCAGCACAGGAGGCAGAGAACCACAATGTTAGAGGCAGAGAATCACAGTTCTCTGTTGCTGATGGCTCGTCTGTACAGAGCAACTTTTGAATCTTAGCTCCGTGACTTCTTAATAAGTGAGGGAAGCCACTCCATTGTTTTCCTCCTCAGTTTCCTTATCTGAAATATGAAGGTCATAATAGCTATTCCCAGTTCAGGTCAGTCACTCAGTCATGTCTGACTCTTTGTGACCCCATGGACTGCAGAATACCAGGCTTTCCTATCCATCACCAATGCCTGGAGCTTACTCAAACTCATGTCCATTGAATCGGTGATGCCATCCAACCATCTCATCCTCTGTCACTCCTTCTCCTCCTACTTTCAATGTTTCCCAGCATCAGGGTCTTTTCCAATGAGTCAGTTCTTTGCATCATGTGGTCAAAGTATTGGAGTTCAGCTTCAGCATCAGTCCTTCCAATGAGTATTCTGGACTGATTTCCTTTAGGACTGACTACTCCCAGTACTACTTTAGGATTGGCTACTCCCGGGGTGTAGGGTGGGGGTGCGGGGTGGGCTCTATGAGGTTTAAAACAAAGAGTATTTATAAAGCATGCAATACCAAAAAAATTTTATATACTCAATAAACTGTAGTTAGTAATATTAACTCTGTATCCTCTTAACAACTCTGTGAAGTTGGTACTATTTTCACCATTTTGCAGAGAGGGAAATAAAGTTTCAGAGAGTTTTAATCTCAGAGAGGTTAGGTCAGTTGCCCAGGATCATACAGCTGCCCAGCAGCAGAAGTGAGGTTCATATCCAGGGCTACTTGACTCTATTACCCAAATGTGATGCTGTGGTCACATGTTTCCCAAACTGACAATTGGACTAGCTGCACGGCAAGAGAAAGCCGTGTTCCTCTTTGGCGTCTTATGCAACAAACCATATGGACCCTCAAGCTCTTACATAACAGGCCCAGTGCTAACGAGAGGAAGTTTAACAACAACACAAAAAACAGATCGCATTCACAACAGACCACCATATGTTCCCCCGTCCCCTGGCAGCAGCCCTCCCAGCGCCTACTCGGGCTCCCACAGAAGTCTTCTCGACCAAAACAGTTTTATTCCCAAGTGACTCAAACGACAGTTGCCTTTACTTAAAGAAGGGAGGGAAAAAAAGAATCAGAGCTTTTACAAAAGAAAGAAATCTTGTTAGCTCCTCAGAGAAAGCCCAGAAACCTCAGCCTCCTCTCCTTGGCCTGGGAACCTGCTGGCTTTTCCAGGGAGAGTCTGGTCCCTGTGACCTGGCCGCTGCCCCGCACAGGGCAAGGGCGGCCTTGATGGTACTGTTGCCTGAGTCTCCAAGTTAAACTGCCTGGCTCCTTTGGGCATCTCCTTCGAGTGGTCTTTAACTCCTTCACTATCTTCTGCTCGTGCTCATTTCAAGAGTTTCAGGCTTGCTCTAGGTTTCTGGAAGTGGCCCCCTGGAACTGAGCCTAACTCTAGAAGGGTGCTTTCACCTGTGGACCCAGGGGAAAGGCCGCTGGCTCAGGACAGCTGTCGTCTTCCTACTGTTTATCTTTGGCCTGGTCTTCTCTCTCTGACTCCCTCCCATCGACTTCCCTGTCCTGCAGCCAAAGCAATCTTGGCAACATGTAAATCGGATCCTGCCCCCCCAAATTCCTAATAGACCCTGTGGCCCTTCACGTGCTGCCTCTCGCCCCACTTTGCACTATTCTCCAGGTTGACCTCAGAGCCCCAGTTACATGGATGTTCTTTCCATGGCCTGTGACTTTGCAGCATTCTTCCCTCTGCTGAGTCCGTTCACCCCTCTTTCACGCCTTCCTCATCTTCTGAATCTCAGCCACCTGGGGCTATTGGAGCCTTGAAATGTGGTTATTGAGATTAAGGAATTAATCTAAAATTATTTTACATGAATTAAAACTAAAGGAATTTTCTTTCCCATATTTTCTTCCTATATTTATGGACATACTTTATATATTAATAGTAAAATACACTTGGTATTTGTCTTAATATGAGCTATAGATACACAAAAGTTGCATATTCAAATGTCTATCTGTGACACTTCCTATTTTCCGAAGAATGCCATGTCAGTATCGGAGAAGGCAGTGGCACCCCACTCCAGTACTCTTGCTGGGAAAATCCCATGGATGGAGGAGCCTGGTAGGCTGCAGTCCATGGGGTCGCACAGAGTCAGACACGACTGAGTGACTTGACTTTTACTTCTCACTTTCATGCATTGGAGAAGGAAATGGCAACCCACTCCAGTGTTCTTGCCTGGAGAATCCCAGGGATGGGGGAGCCTGGTGGGCTACCGTCTATGGGGTCACACAGAGTCAGACACGACTGAAGCGACTTAGCAGCAGCAGCAGCCATGTCAGTATAGATCCTCCCAAACTCTCATCTCACAATGTGATGCTGACAGTCCTTCACAGAGAGATGGAACTGGGCGGGGTTTTGTAACTGAGCAAGGGAATATGAGGCCAGTGACTGTGTGCCTTCTGAGTCTAGGTCATAACAGGTAGCTCTGCATTTTGCATCCTGGGATCCTGGATTCCTCACTCTGAAGGAAACAAGCCACCATGCTATGAGGACCCTTTTGTGGAGATGAACTAAAGATCTCAGAAAACAGCCAACACCAACTTGCCAGTCATGTGAGCGAGCCACCCCAAGAGCAGATTCTCCAGCCCTGGTCAAGCCTTAACAACAGCCCCAGCTTATATCTGATTACAATTTCACAAGACATCCCAAGTGAGACCTGCCCAGATGAACCTTTTCAGAAATCCTGACACTCAGAATCTGTGAACACTATAAATGTCATAGTTATAGGCCACTGAGTTTTGGGGAAGTTTGCTATGAAGTCATAACAACTCTAGTCATTTTTTTTTTCTAACACCATTTATTGAATAGTTTATCTTTTCCATGGGCTTCCCAGGTGGTGCAGTGGTAAAGAATCTGTCTGCCGATGCAGGAGGTGCAAGAGACAAAGTTTTGATCCTTGGATTGAGAAGATTCCCCTGGAGAAGGAAATGGCAACCTGCTCTAGTATTCTTGCCTGGAAAATTCCACAGACAGTGGAGCCTGGCAGGCTATAGTCCATGGGGTCACAAAGAGCTGGACACAATTGAGTGCACATACACACATCTTTTCCCTACAGAAAAAAGATGTCATTTTCATCATAAATTAAATCCCCATAGAGATGGTCTTATTCTGTTCTATTGGACTGTATCCATTCAAAAAATAATATCAAATTGTTTAAATCATTGGTGTTTTATTTTATGTATTACTATATGGTGGAGGTAAAAAAGTGCAAAGTGACAGTCATCAATTGTGTCCAACATTCCCTTCTTCAGCGTATCTTTCTGACCCAGGGATCAAACCCAGATGTCCTACATTTCAGGCAGATTGTTTACATCTGAGCCACTGGGAAGCCCCTGTAACTGCCCTCTAATACTGATATTC
The DNA here is from genome assembly GCA_006408695.1 of Aepyceros melampus. Lineage (NCBI taxonomy): Eukaryota > Metazoa > Chordata > Mammalia > Artiodactyla > Bovidae > Aepyceros > Aepyceros melampus. The sequence continues at coordinate 93,064 of SJXQ01006656.1, read as the reverse complement.
TTTTTTTTAGCTTATTTGGGTATTATAATTTATTTTTTCAGAGGATTTTTAGAATCAGCAGAACATGTTGCATTTTTAGTGAGTTTGTGATGAACTTACAAAATAACATAAGGAAAACTGATATATTTATGATAGTGCAGCTTCCTGTACAAAAATACAATGTACTTTCTCATTTTTCTTTTCTGATGTTCAGGAGTATTTTAAATTTGTCTTCATATGTTATTGCATATTACTTAAAAAGTCTATAAGTATGTTTATAGACTTATAAAGTCTATAAGTGTATATTATAAAGTCTATAACTATATTTCATTGTATATTATGTTAATATCTTGATTAATGATGTAAACTGATTTTTTTCTGTTATGCTCACTATTCTCATTGTGATTTACATATATGAAAATTATTGATTTCTATATATTAATTTTGTATGCCACTTCCTTACTGAATAATCTATTTATGTATGGAGGCTTCAGGTTTATTCTGTTAGTTTTACCAGCTATACAACTATATTATAAGCAAACTGAGATAGTTTAATCTTTTCTAATATTTGTGTTTCCAATTATGTATTAATATTTTTGCTTGAATAACAAAGTGGTAATAGTGGGCATTCTTAACTGAGACTACTTCTAATGAGGACATCTAGCCATGTGGGTCTCCTGGATTCTTGACATGTGGCTATTGAGACTGAAAGATTTTATTAGTCTTAATTGATTTAGATAGCTATATTTGTATAATAGTTACCATATAAGATAGCACAGGATGAAAATTTCTTCACTTCATATAATGGTAGCTTTTAGATTGAGACAGTCATTTAACACATGTGGACTATTCAAATATCTTTATTTCACTAGCTTTTTAAAAACTAAAACCAGCTGTTGAATGTTGTGAAACACCTCTTCCATATCTATGGAGATGCTTATGTTGTTTTTCTTCTTATATCTACTAACATCATGAATCATTCTGAACCATCCTGCATTGGATTAAGCCCAACTTGGTTATGATGTATTATTCTTTTCATTGATTGCTTCATTCTGGTTTTAATGTTTCATTTAGCATTTTTTAACCAATGCTAGTGCTAAATATTTCTTGTGTAATCTTTGTTAGATTTAGATGGCAGTGAATTCTCATTTGTTAAAAAAAAAAAAGAAAGAAAACTTGAAAGTTTCTATTTTATAACCTGACATAGTTTGACTAGAACTGCTATCATCTGCTTTTAAAAGTTTCGTAGGGTTTTCTTTCTTTTTAAAAAAAAAATATTTCTTTATTTTTGGCTGCGCTAGGTTTTTGTTGCTGTGCTCTGGCTTTCTCTAGTTGTGGTGAGTGGGAGCTACTCTCTAGTTGCTTCTTGCTGCAGAGCACAGGCTCTAGGTGCGTGGGCTTCAGTAATTGCAGCTCCCAGGCTCTAGAGCATCCATGCAGTATTTGCGGTGCATGGGCTTGTGTGCCGCTGGGCATGTGGAATCTCCCCAGACCAGGGATCGAACCAGTGTCCCCTGCATTGGCAGGTAGATTCTTAACCACTAGACCACCAGGGAAGTTCTGTAGGATTTTCTGGTGAAATTCTTTAGGCGTGAAATTTGGGAAAGGGAGTACCTTGTTGCCTAGTTTCTCTATGTCTTCTCTACAAATCAGTCTGTTTAGATTTCCTATATCTTTTAGGTTCTGTTTTGATATACTGCATTTTCCTCAAAAATTCTTTCATCCAGACTTTTTAGAAAAAAAGTTTGCAAAGAAGAATGACACATTTATTTACTGTTTCTTGATTGTACTCCTATGTTTCTAATTTTTAGTAACTGCCCTTTCTTGGCACCCCACTCCAGTACTCTCGTCTGGAAAATCCCATGGACGGAGGAGCCTGGTGGGCTGCAGTCCATGGGGTCACTAAGAGTCAGACAGGACTGAGAGACTTCACTTTCACTTTTCACTTTCATGCATCGGAGAAGGAAATGGCAACCCACTCCAGTGTTCTTGCCTGGAGAATCCCAGGGACGGGGAGCCTGGTGGGCTGCTGTCTATGGGGCTGCAAAGAGTCGGACACGACTGAAGTGACTTAGCAGCAGCAGCAGCAGTCCTTTCTTCACACCCCTCTTCCCCACAGCTCTGTCAATGATCAGGTGACCTAATATTTTATTTATTGTACTGTATTAGCTTTCTTAAAAGAATCAGTATATTTATTTATTCATTCATCCAGATTGTTCTGTTTGCTAACATTAAACTTTTTCTCTTTATTAATTTATTCCTTCTGCTTTCTAGCAATTGATTTAGCTATTTTTTTCTAAATTTTTGATACATGTTTGATCCATTGGTTCTGTACTTTTTAACTGATATGAATATTGAGGTATAAATTTACCTTGGAAACTGCTTTTACAGTATCCCTTGGTTTTAATACATAATATTCTTATTATTAATGCTTTTGAACAGTGGTGTTGGAGAAGACTCTTGAGAGTCCCTTGGACTGCAAGGAGATCCAACCAGTTCACTCTAAAGGAGATCAGCCCTGGGTGTTCTTTGGAAGGAATGATGCTGAAGGTAAAGCTCCGGTACTTTGGCCACCTCATGCAAAGACTTGACTCATTGGAAAAGACTCTGATGCTGGGAGGGATTGGGGGCAGGAGGAGAAGGGGACGACAGAGGATGAGATGGCTGGATGGCATCAACGACTTGATGAACATGAGTTTGAGTGAACTCCGGGAGCTGGTAATGGACAGGGAGGCCTGGCGTGCTGCGATTCATGGTGTCCCCAAGAGTCGGATACGACTGAGCGACTGAACTGAACTGAACTGATTCTTATTAATGTTACTTGAAATCCTCTCTGAATTAAAAGTTATTTAACTGAAATGCAAATTTATTTTTAAATTTTATTATAATTTCTACTTTTCTTGCTTTGTAAGAAGAGAATATTGCATAATATTTCTGCATCTTGGAATCTTTAGTTTGGGCATCTATTGCATAACAAAATTTTGTGAATACAAAGTGGGATTCAAAAAAACATAAGATATAGTCTCCACTTCCAGGTACACAGCTTGAAATACAGTTGACCCTCCATATCCACAGATGCCACATCCACAGGTTCAACCAACTGCAGATCGAAAATATTCAGGGAGGAAAAGACAACCAAGAAAATTCCTGAAAGCAAAACTTGAATTTGCTGAACTTCAACAACTGTTTAACATAGTATTTACCTTGTATTTACAACTATTTACATAGCATTTAGATTGTATTAGGTATTGTAAGTAATCTAGAGACAATTAAGCATAAGGGAAGATGGGCATAGATTTAACACACATACTACACCATTTTATATAAGGAGTTTGAGCATCTGCAGATTCTGGTATCCACAGGGGTCCAGGGAACCCATTCCCTATGGATACTGAGAGACAACTATATACTAATTAGATTTGCTTTATATTTGTTATTTAGATATTTATTATATATTTTAATTTATTTATTCATCCACTTGATATGTCAGAGTCTGAGAAGATAAATTACCTTTTAATATCCTGGTTTTATTGTTGTTAATGGATGTGAGAGTTGGACTGTGAAGAAAGCTGAGCGCCAAAGAATTGATGCTTTTGAACTGTGGTGTTGGAGAAGACTCTTGAGAGTCCCTTGGACTGCAAGGAGGTCCAACCAGTCCACCCTTAAGGAGATCAGTCCTGGGTGTTCATTGGAAGGACTGATGCTAAAGCTGAAACTCCAATACTTTGGCCACCTCATGTGAAGAGTTGACTCATTGGAAAAGACTTTGATGCTGGGAGGGATTGGGGGCAGGAGAAGGGGACAACAGAGGTGAGATGGCTTGATGGCATCACCGACTCGATAGACATGAGTTTAAGTAGACTCTGGGAGTTGATGGACAGGGAGGCCTGGCATGCTGTGATTCACGGGGTCACAAAGAGTCGGACACGACTGAGCGACTGAATTGAAATGAACTGAATGTCTTCTTACATCACTTATAATTTCTGTTTTATGAATATTGCTGCTATGTGGATTGTTACACTGATTTTCAAAATTCTTATAACCTCTCTGTGAATTGCTTTCTTTATCATTATAAAATATCCTTCCTTATTTGATTTAGCATTTTTTAAACCTGAATTCAATGTTTTCTCATATTTAAAGGCAACCTCAGCTTTCTTTCAGTTTGTATTTGCCTATTACACATTTCTCCCTTTTTAACATTTCTGGGTTACTTTGAATTTTGCTTTGTGATTCAATTAGATAGTCTTTTCCCTTTTTATGTGAGTTAAAACCCATTTATACTGATTGATATAAGAGATGTGTTTGGCTCTTATTTCTGTCATCTAATTGCATGTTATACTCTCAGCTCTACATACATTTTGTCTTTAATGTGTTTTTTGCACCAACTTCATTGAAGTATAATTCTCATATGATAAAGTGAATATCTTCAAAATGTATACTCTGATAAGTTTTGACATATATACATATATATATACCCATACAACCATCACTACAATCCGGATAGTAAACATAGTCCTCATGCCCAAAATCTTCCTCATATTCTTTGCAAAATCTCTCCCTCCCATCCTATTCCACTTCCCACTCACACCCCCAGCAACCATAGCTCCACATTCACTATAGATTTGTTTAAAATTTCTATATTTTCAACTGACGGAATCATACAACATATATTCTTTGTCAGACTTTTAATTCACACAGCATAACTTAAGACTCATCCTTATTGCTCTGTGTCTAATACTTTATTCCTTCTTATTGGTGAATTGTACTGTATTATATAAATATACCACAATTTGTTGACCCATTCTCCTGTTGATGAACATTTATGTTGTTCCCAGTTTTTAGCTATTACAAATAAAGCTGTGAGAAACACTCCTGCATGCATGCATACTAAGTCGCCTCAGTCCTATCCAACCCTTTGCAACTCTGTGGACTATGGCCTACCAGGCTCCTTTGTCTGTGGGTTTCTTCAGGCAAGAATAAGACTCATCCTTATTGCTCTGTGTCTAATACTTTATTCCTTCTTATTGGTGAATTGTACTGTATTATATAAATATACCACAATTTGTTGACCCATTCTCCTGTTGATGAACATTTATGTTGTTCCCAGTTTTTAGCTATTACAAATAAAGCTGTGAGAAAAACTCCTGCATGCATGCATACTAAGTCGCCTCAGTCCTATCCAACCCTTTGCAACTCTGTGGACTATGGCCTACCAGGCTCCTTTGTCTGTGGGTTTCTTCAGGCAAGAATACTGGAATGGGCTGCCATTTGCTCCTCCAGGGGATCTTCCTGACTCAGGAATCAAACCCACGCCTCTTACATCTCCTGCATTGGCAGGCAGATTCTTTACCACTAGCACCACCTGGAAAGCCCAAACATTCATATGACACTCATATTAATATTGTTTAAAAAATTCTCTCTCTGCAACTTCCCTGGTGGTCCAGTAGTTAAGAACTGCCCTGCCAATGCAGGGTGTGATCCGTGGTCTGGGAAGATTACACATGCTGTGGAACAACGAAGCCTGGGCACCACAGCTATTGAGCCTGTGCTCTGAGGCCCAGGAGCCGCAACTACTGAAGCCCACAAGCCCTAGAGCCCGTGCTGTGAAACAAGCAAACCCACTGCGATGAGAAGCCACACACAGTAACTAGAGAGTAGCCCCGACTCTCTGCAACTAGAGAAAAAGCCCATGTGGCAACAAAGACCCAGCACAAACATAAAAAATAATTTAAAGTTATTCTCTTAGATTATACCTGGAAGGAGAATGACAAAGTAGGTGCCTGTTTACTGTCTCAAGAAACTTCCAAACTATTTTCCAAAGTAGTTGTACCATGGTTTAGTGCTATGGTCAGTGCATGAGAGCTTTGGTTGTTCCTCACCTTTGCCTATGTTTGTAATGGTCAGTCTTTCTAACTGTACTTATTCTAGTATACATGTTAGTTCAGTTCAGTTCCGTTCAGTCGCACAGTCGTGTCCGACTCTTTGCGAGCCCATGAATCACAGCATGCCAGGCCTCCCTGTCCATCACCAACTCCCGGAGTTCACTCAGACTCAC
>SJXQ01006656.1:39185-86544 GCA_006408695.1 Aepyceros melampus | reverse complement strand
TCCAAAATCACTGCAGATGGTGACTGCAGCCATGAAATTAAAAGGCGCTTACTCCTTGGAAGAAAAGTTATGACCAACCTAGATAGTATATTCAAAAGCAGAGACATTACTTTGCCGACTAAGGTCCGTCTAGTCAAGGCTATGGTTTTTCCTGTGGTCATGTATGGATGTGAGAGTTGGACTGTGAAGAAGGCTGAGCGCAGAAGAATTGATGCTTTTGAACTGTGGTGTTGGAGAAGACTCTTGAGAGTCCCTTGGACTGCAAGGAGATCCAACCAGTCCATTCTGAAGGAGATCAACCCTGGAATTTCTTTGAAAGGAATGATGCTAAAGCTGAAACTCCAATACTTTGGCCACCTCATGCGAAGAGTTGACTCATTGGAAAAGATTCTGATGCTGGGAGGGATTGGGGGCAGGAGGAGAAGGGGACGACCGAGGATGAGATGGCTGGATGGCATCACTGACTCAGTGGACGTGAGTCTGAGTGAACTCCGGGAGTTGGTGATGGAGAGGGAGGCCTGGCGTGCTGCGATTCATGGGGTCGCAAAGAGTTGGATACGACTGAGCGACTGAACTGAACTGATGTGGAAATAGGCTAAAGAGTGAATGTAGTAGCTGTTTCAAGGTTACAGATGTGGGTGATGCCAGGAGCACAGCTGGAGTTGTGGGTGACCGTGGCCTGGGGCACTGATGGCCTGGGGTGGCAGTGAGGTGGGGAGTGCTTCCAGGAACCAGGACTGCGGCCCACCTGATCCTGGGAGGTGCTGGCCCTGCTGCCCAAAGGCATGGTTGTAGGAATCATTAATATTAAGAAATGCTGCATTCTCTAGAAAGAAAGAAAGTCAGTAAGTGAAGTTGCTTAGTTGTGCCTGACTCTTTGCGACCCCATGGATACCTGCACCAAGCTCCTCCGTCCATGGGATTTTCAAGGCAAGAGTACTGGAGTGGGTTGCCATTTCCTTCTCCAGGGAATCTTCCCAACCAGGGATCAAAGCCAGGTCTCTCACATTGTAGACAGACGCTTTACCGTCTGAGCCACCAGGTTCTTTATAAATAGATGACTACCTCTTGAAAGAAGCCTGTACCAGTACCTTCTGCGGATTTAGATTTTTAAAAGTTAATGATTCTGACTCTGGTTCAGAGAAAGAGGATGACTTTGTTTTGAGAAATCTTGTTATCTGCAGGTTCAATTCTGTAGCAGCCTTGCCTGAGGGTGGCTTGCTGGGTCACGGGTCTGTCTGCACCCAAGGGAGATGCAGTTAGTCTGCTGACCCCTTCCTGACTCAGTCCCACCTGCTCCAGGCCTTGGGAGCTTGGCTTTCCACGGCTCCAGGCTGCAGTGGAGGGAGGCGCCTGTGTGCTCTGCGAGGACCAGTTGCCCGAGAGTGTGAACAGGCTTGCAGGGAACCGCTTTGTGTTTTCAGAGACCTCCTTCGAGCCTCCTGAGCAGTGTCTCCCTTCTCCCACGAGTGGTCCCTGCAGGGAGGCTGGATTCTGCCCCAGTGAGAGCTCTGCAGACCTTCTCTCGGCCTCCCCAGCCTGCACCAGGAGCCCCGGAGTCGCGGCCCTGGGCTCCTCTCTGTGGCTCCAGAGGGAGATGAGAGAGGCTGCTCCGCAGTCTCGGTGGAAGACAAAGAACAGAGACGCTGTGCAGCAGACCTGCAGTCCCCACAAAAGGGGGGTGAGGACAGAAGGAGGAAGGGTCGCAAGAGGCCTGGAGATGGGTGACCCTGGCGGATGCCCACGCTCCCTGTTGTTGCCTTGTAGATGCTCTGCCCCGGGCTGAGTCCCGGCCAGAGAGGGACTCAGAGGGAGGAATGGGAGGGGAAGGGCTTCCCTGGTGGCTCAGCTGGTAAAGAATCTGCCTGCAATGCGGGAGACCTGGTTCACTTCCTGGGTCAGGAAGTTCCCCTGGAGAAGGGATCGGCTACACACTCCAGTGTTCTTGGGCTTCTCTGATAGGTCAGGTGGTAAAGAATCCACCGCAATGCGGGAGACCTGGGTCAGTCCCTGGGTCGTGAAGATCCCCTGGAGGAGGTCATGGCAACCCACTCCAGCATTCTTGCCTGGAGCATCCCATGGACAGAGGAGCCTGGCAGGCTACAGTCTGTGGGGTCATAAAGAGTCAGACACAACTGCATGGCTAAGCACAGCACAACACACAGGAGAAGGAAGGATGAGGAGGAGAAAACCCAGTAAATCACAGAGAAGAGAAGGAAGCCCTTCTGGTGTTTCATTGGATTTGATTTTTTTTTTTTTTTCCTGATGGTAGGAAAATACCCATGAGCCCAGTGACCCTGAGGAGGTGTGGAATTGAAGCACCAGGGGATGAAGGGTTCACTCACAAAGTGGGGATGTTTTGTGTGGTCAGGCCCAGGAGCCTCACCCCACGGTTGAGTGGAGATGTTGGGACCTGCGGTCACCCTAGCGAGGGACACGGTGGAGTTTGAGTGACAGTGATACTCGGAGGGCCCATTGTGGCCCCAGTAGGCTGGCCCTGCCCCCTGGCTGTGCTGATTCTGCAGCTGAAGTTACAGAGGACGGGTGCCTACCCCTGAGCTGCTCCCACAGGCTTCGTCTACTTCAGGGCTTCCAGAAGCTTCCATGGGGCCACGTGACCCGTGTGATGGCCCCAGTGCCCCGCATAGATCATTATGGTCACTTCTTCTGAAACGGCTGTTGTTTCTAAGAGATAATTTTATCACACTTCTTAGTGAGTATAATATTAAAGTGTTTAATCACATGGCAGAAAATGTAGATAAATAGCAGAAAAGGAAAACCATAACCCCGACTAACATCACAGCTGATCTTATTTGTCGTATTTCCTCACAGTCCTTTTTTTTTAAGACCCCTGAATTAAGTATAAATGCAGTTTTCGGTCCAATGTAGCACTTTTTTTTTTGGTCGCGGTTTTTCTAGAGTCTTCATTAACTGTGGTTTTTAAATTGATGGTATTTTCATTTCTTTGGGGATTTGAGTGGAAGCATTTTGAGTTTTCTAATAATTATTAGACGTGGAGATTTAACTGAGTTGTAAACAAAAATGTCCCGTGCTAGCTCCCAGCGGTACGCACCGCTCAGCAGCTGAGTTAGTCCTCAGAGCTCTCCCCCCGTGTCTGTTCACAGGTATCTACCGCACAGAGAGGGATAAAGGCACGTTGTACGAGCTCACGTTCCGAGGGGACCACAAGCACGAGTTCAGACGCCTGGTCTTGTTCCGGCCGTTCGGCCCCATCATGAAGGTGAAGAAGGAGCAGCTGAACATGGCCAGCACGCTGGTCAACGTCATCGTACCGCTGGCCAGGAGGGTGGACAAGTTCCGGCAGTTCATGCAGAACTTCAGGTGTGTGTGACTCGCGGGTTGCACCTGCCCGCCCAGCACGTGGGCCCCTTTCTCTCCCTGCTCAGCTCTGCTTTCTTCCTGTAGTTGATCGTTACATTCGCCTTTCCCTGGAGCAATCAGACGCGACTTCCCTGGTGGCTCAGATGGTAAAACGTCTGCCTGCAATGCGGGAGACCTGGGTTCAGTCCCTGGGTGGGGATGATCCCCTGGAGAAGGAAATGACAAGCCACTCCAGTATTCTTGCCTGGAAAATTCCATGGACAGAAGAGCCTGGTGGGCTACAGTCCATGGGGTCGCAAAGAGTCGGACACAACTGTGCGACTTCACTTTCTTCTTTCTTTCTGGTGGCACAGTGGTAAAGAATCCGCCTGCCAATGGGTTCCATCCCTGGGTCAGGAAGATCCCTGGGAGCAGGAAATAGCAACCCACTACAGTAATTCTTGCCTGGAAAATTGCCTGGATAGAGGAGCCTGGCAAGCTACCCTCCCCGGGGTGACAAAGAGTCGGACACTGAGCGCTCAGAGCAATTGGAAAGCGGGTAGATTTCCCTTCGGAAGTGCGGGTCAGGAGCGCTGGGGTTTCGTCAGGATCTGCAGAGACGGCCGGACACCTGGGGGTTCTCTTCTGACTGCAGTGGCTCAGGGTGGAGGCCACGGGTGGACTGGGCCCTCTCCCAGCCCCCAAAGACCTCCACCCTCGTGCCCGGGCAGCTTTGTAAATGGGTCCTTAGTAAATTTTCTCCAACTTGAAAGAGTAACCCTTTTCTAGCTAAATGTTAAGGTCACAATCCAGGAGTCTCTGGAGGTCCTCTGGTCTGACCATCCCTTCATTCAGAATCCCTCGGTGGTGCTCCTGACACCCGGTTCTGTGTGCAGAGTGTGTATCAGATAACTGCCTGAACCCGGTGTGGGCCGGCTATGTACTCAGTGTCTGCCCAGTGTGGACCAGGTCACTGCTTGTGCCCAGGGCAGGCTGCCGCCCTGGAGAGGAAGCTGGTGGTTGTTTGGACCTGAAGTCTCCTCCCCGTGATTTCTGCCCAGGACTCTGGTTCTGGGCTTCCTGTCTTCTCCAGTTCGGGAGCAGCCTTCAGCCATGCTGTCCCAAGGGGCTGGCTGGGCTGAGCTCCCCTTTTCTCCTCTGCAGAACACGCTGGGGCCCACCCCTTACCTGTCAGCAATGCCCCTCTGGCTCCAGCCCTGAAGTGGCTGGCGCTCGGCTCCCTTCAGCCTCCCCGGGTGCAGCCGTGTCCCTCTCTGCCTTCTCTTCGGACCGGCCCAGTGCGCTGGTGGAAGCATACATGCTGAGGGGGGCTGACCCGGCAGTGGCACCAGGCCGGAAGGGAAGGCCAGCCATTGCTCCCGAGGCCGGTGTGCCCACTCCCAGGACGAGTTTACAGTGAGATCCGTGGGCCAGGAAGCTGCCTGGAGCTTGCAGGGCCCTGAGGCTGGCTTCAGCACGCAGGCCTCTCCCTGGTGAACTGAACTCGAGAGGCAGTGCTCACCCTGGAGGGCTGTCTGCTGGGGATCTGGCCGAGCCCTCCCTGCAGGGCCCTGAGCCTGGGAGGGCAGAATTCTCCTGGGCTTCCCCAGTTCAGTTACTGCCTTGGTGTCATGAGGGTGGCCGATAATTAACAGTAGGAGTAACACTGGAAGGGAAATATTGTTGAAAAAGGTAATGAGTACCTAGTACCTTAATGAGTCTCCAAAGTGGAGGTGGTGAAATGAAAATAATTCTAGCTAAAGCTTTAAAAACAAAAATTCAAGGCCCCTTTCTCTTGCCTGGCACTGTTCCCTCTCCTGTTGTCACACGTGGACAGTGGGGTCCTTGGGGACTGGGGGGCTCCTTGTTTGCATCAGACCCTCGACCAGACTGCGGGGGATGAGAGGAGCCTGGCTTCACGCAGAGAGGAGTATAGTCACACAGTTAGAAGTAGAGGCCGGGAAGGCAGGAGGAGAAAGAATTCCTCAACAGAGGGTGCTTGAGCAGAGCCGACAGCAGAGTCTGCTCCATGGTCCAGCAGCTTCTGAGCGCGCTGAGGTCTCTGAAAAGTTGGGCTAAGATGGGATACTTAAACCTGTGCTCAGACACTCAGTCATGTCCAACTCTGTGACCCCATGGACTATAGCCCGCCAGACTCCTCTGTCCGTGGGACACTCCAGGCAAGAATACTGGAGTGGGTTGCCATTTCCTCCTCCAGGGGATCTTCCAGACCCAGGAATCAAACCCAGGTCTCTTAGGTTTCCTCCGTTGGCAGGCAGATTCTTTCCACCAGCACCACTTGGGAAGCCTAAAACCTTCTTGTTCTTGTTCAGTTGCTTAGTCGTGTCCTGCGACCCCATGGACTGCAGCACACCAGGCTTCCCTGTCCTTCACTGTCTCAAGGAGTTTGCTCAGACTCATGTCCATTGAGTCGATGATGCCATCCAACCATCTCATCTGTCATCTCCTTCTCCTCCTGCCTTTGAGTACCGGGGTCTTTTCTATTGAGTCGGGTCTTCACATCAGGTGGCCAAAGTATTGGAGCTTCAGCTTCAGCATCGGCCCTTCCAGTGAATATTCAGAGTTGATTTCCTTTAGCCCCAATACCTGGGGCTATTTAATTTCAAGTCAGAACTTGGTGAAGGTGACATTTCAAGTTGTCCAGCAGGAAATGGATTGATCACATGGCTTTAGGACAACTACTCAAACAGTAAAAAAATTTCATTCTGACTTCGCACCAAAACCCAAAGTAAACTCTGGTCAATTAAATTTTAAATGCAATTAAAATTATCATAAGAGTATTGGGAGAAAATACAAGCTGATGTTTATCCAGTGTTTGGTGTTGTCTCTGTGAAGCCACTTCCATCCAGGAGTGGAAACTGTTACTACTGCTGAACCATTCTGGTTGTCACGGAAAGTGGAACCACGAGTGATCTTTTTTCTTCTTTTGGATTCTCTCTGTCTTAGACATTTTTATATTGTTCTGGAAATTTTTATACCGTTGCCCTATTTTTTATGCTTTGTTTAAAAATTCAGTGGACTTTTTTTTTTTTTGCTTTTATAATTTAAACCTGACTTTTACATCTGTGAAAGTGATACATGGCTATAATGAGATGTTTACACGGTAGAACACAACCAGGAATAAGTTATTTAAAAACTCATGTTTGGCCCTGCTTCCCTAAATTAACCATTTTAAACATTAATTAAACATTCTTGGCACCTTTCTTTGCATGTCTACAGATAGAAAAATAACACATTTGAAATGTCATTCAGTATGAGACATGCTTTATGTTCTATTTTTAATGAGAGAATTAAATTTTTCCTCACTTAAACCTATAGCCATGAAATTAAAAGACACTTACTCCTTGGAAGGAAAGTTATGACCAACCTAGATAGCATATTCAAAAGCAGAGACATTACTTTGCCAACAAAAGGTCCATCTAGTCAAGGCCATGGTTTTTCCAGTGGTCATGTATGGATGTGAGAGTTGGACTGTGAAGAAAGCTGAGCACCGAAGACTCGATGCTTTTGAAGTGTGGTGTTGGAGAAGACTCTTGAGAGTCCCTTGGACTGCCAGGAGATCCAGCCAGTCCATTCTAAAGGAGATCAGCCCTGGGTGTTCATTAGGACTGATGCTGAAGCTGAAACTCCAGTACTTTGGCCACCTCGTGCAAAGAGTTGACTCACTGGAAAAGACCCTGATGCTGGGAGGGATTGGGGGCAGGAGAAGAAGGGGACGACAGGGGATGAGCTGGCTGGATGGCATCACCGACTTAATGGACATGAATTTGGTGAACTCTGGGAGTTGATGATGGACAGGGAGGCCTGGCGTGCTGCAATTCATGGGGTCGCAAAGAGTTAGACACGACTGAGTGACTGAACTGAAACTTATAGAAAAGAATCTGCATTATGACAGAAGAAATTACTGCTCTTTGAGAAAATGTTTCTCTGCTATAAGAGAGATTAGTTCCTGGGACTTCCCTGGTTGTCCAGTGGATTAAGAATCTGCCTGCCAGTGCAAGGGACGTGGGTTCGATCCTTGGTCTGGGAAAATCTGCAATGGAGCAGCTAAGCCAGTGTATCACACCTACTGGGCCTGCGCACCCCAGAGCCCATGTTCTATAACAAGAGAGGCCTCCACGATGAGAAGCCCATGCCCCAGAACTAGAGAGTAGCCCCCGCTCACCGCAACTGGAGAGAGCCTACAGGCAGCAGTGAAGACCCCGCACATCCAGCAATCTAAGAGAGAGAGATACTAGTTCTGTCTAATTAGAGGTCTGATTACACATGGCTCCAAAGGTAAAACGTGTTTTACGAAACTGAGCAGGCTGAAGTCGTCATGTATCTCTACCCCATATATTAATGTTAGACTAGATCAACCTTGGAGAAGGCAATGGCACCCCACTCCAGTACTCTTGCCTGGAAAATCCCATGGACGCAGGAGCCTGGTGGGCTGCAGTCCATGGGGTCGCAAACAGTCAGACATGACTGAGAGACTTCACTTTCATTTTTCACTTTCAAGCACTGGGGAAGGAAATAGCAACCCACTCCAGTGTTCTTGCCTGGAGAATCTCAGGGACGGGGGAGCCTGATGGGCTGCCGTCTATGGGGTCGCACAGAATCAGACATGACTGGAGTGACTTAGCAGCAGCAGCAACAGATCAACCGAAAAATCCCAGCAAGAAGAAGGGCGGAGCACGGTTATGTTTCCTCCCTCTCCGGGGCCCATCTCCCGTGTCGCAGCTGCCTGTTCTTTTTACCTCAGTGGGGTTCGCAGCCCTGACAGTCTGTGTTGTAACCCCGGCTCCTGTGCGCAGTGGATCGAGGGCCTTCGTCAGCAGTGCGCTGACAGTGACGCCTTCACCCCGGAGGTTTAGGGTGTCAGGGTTTCATGGTCAAGAAGGGTCCTGAGTGCCTGAGAAGAGAAAGCCTGCCTATCATCTGCACAGTTTAAGGGTGCCTTGGCTGGGCTTAAAGCTCTTGGAGGCGTTTCCTTTCCTCGGGAGGTTGTGGAGGTTCTTCTGCATATAACGACGCCGTGGAGACGTGTGACGCCTGCTTTGCTTTGTCTTTCCTGAAATTGGCGGAAGAATGCCTGCCTTCATCGTGAGTCGTGGTCCCTTAACCAGGATGGGTCTCAGCTCAGCGTCTTGTTTTCCTGTCTCCTGTAATTCAGTTTCCTTGTCTGTGGAAGATTGTTGCTGAACCCCGAAAGATGTGGGGATTCTTGGCCTCCGGAGGAGGAGAATTCAATCCAGGGCCAGAGACAAGGCTTGATCACTCGGAGATTTTGGGTAATAAAATTCTATTAAAGCATAAAAGAGATAGAGAAAGCTTCTGACACAGACATCAGAAGGGGCCAGAAAGAGTGCCCCCTTGCTAGTGTTAGCCATGGAGTTATATACTCTCCAATTATTACAATGAATCAAAAGAATGTCAGGAGGTTTGCAAAGATCTTACTAGACCTACTCCCACAATCCACGGTTCAAGATAACAGGATTAGCCAGAAGGCCCTCAGGAAGGAGAAACTGTCCTCAAGCAGGATACATCCCTGCTATATAATCCTTAGCACAGAGTCCAAACCCAGTTGCTAGTTGTGTAATCATCAGTTCCGGGCTTAAAGATAAAAACGTTTTATGTGACTAAGACTAAGGAATGTAGAGAGAGAAAAAAAAAAGTTTGTCCTTTCTTCCTCCTTGAGCATTCCAGACCCCTGTCTCCACTTCAAGAGCCCCAGACCCCTTTCTCCTCCTTGGGGACCCTGGACTTCTTATAAGTCTGCCGAGGAACTGACTCTCTCATTTGTTGTAGTGGATTCTTTCATTTCGGGGAACTTTTTGGTGTTCTAATTGCTGCTTTGTTGCTGATTTCTCTGCTTCTTGGAGCTACTTATGGATTTCGTAGGTTTTCTCAGTGTATTTGCTGCCCTCTAATTTTTAATGCTTTTGTCTTTAATCTGCTCTCACACAAGCCTTTCTTTTTTGTGAGGAATTTGATTTTCAGGTGGAAAGCCTTGTTCCCCTCAGCCTCGGTGGCTAATGAAAAGGTAGCTGCCATTTGTTGGGTGAGACAAAATTTTCGTAGCACGAGACCCTCAGGGCCTTTATTGAAGAGGCCGTGAACAAGAGATGGGGGATGTTCCTGGACTGACGAGAAGCGATGGGGCTGGAGCTCCAGGGCTGTCCCCGCCCTCGGGGGCATGACACCGGCGTGTACGGACTGCTGTGGTCGGGTGCGCTGCGGCTGCCCGCGGGCCTGTGTGCTCCGGGACTCCACTGTTGCTATGGAGGTGAGACGGCGCATCACTCCAGCACGTGCCGCCTCCCTTGCTGTCCGGTGGCCCTGGTCCCTGGAGGAACCTCACAGGGTCCACGAGCCGTTTCCCCTCCCATGAAGGCCCCAGGTGCCTCCACTCCCAGGACATCTTCAGCCTGGCCCGGAGCAGAGGGGTGCACCCAGGAGGACTCTCTCCAGATTCAGTTCCCTTTGCCTAGCAGTGCGTTGGCTTAAACCGACCTCCCCTCCCGTTTAAAAGTCACCTCCTGCTGCCTTTCTGGAGACTTCCTGCATTTGCTTCTCGGCTTCTTGGTTCCCTTGGCGTCCGGCTTATCCGTTTTTACACTCATTTGTCGTTTCGTCCTGTAGTTTGTTTGCAGTTGGCAAGTTGGCTCGACTTTTATTTTGACACCTTCCAGCTGGACTGAGACCCCTTCCCCATGTTGCTCTGAGCCTTCTCAGACTTTGCTGGTTATTTTTGTTTAATGTTCCCCTGTTTCCCTTCCTCCAACTCTTCTCTCATCCCTCCCAAGGCATTTATGACATTTAAACATAGTATCAGGGACACCTTTTACTTGAATTTCTGCAGCACTTTTTAAAATCCTCTTCCTGCTTAGCACCCTTAAGATGCTTCTGGACATGTCTGGGTCTTTAGAAACCAGTGACTGTGGACTCTGAGACGGAGGTGGGGCTGCAGCATGGGCTGTCCTGGGTGGGCAGGGGACCAGCCCAGCCCTGCCGTGTACGCGCTGTGCCCACGGGGGCCTCGATCCGGGAGGCCCTTTGTCGTCTTTGTGTTCCCGGAAGGAAAGCTTGCATAGCTCACCCAGCCCCGTCCCCCACCCAGCCTCTCCCCCTACCTCTCCCTGGGTGGGCGATTCTCTGATCAGACTCCGATGCCGTCCCCCGAAAGTTTCTGGTACACATGTGTGAGAAATGGTAATCTACATCATTCACCTTATTTCCATAAAGGTCTCTCCGGGGCCTAATAGAGGCTGTTTTTAACTTCATTTGAGCCACAGGTTATGTGGAAACATCTGTTCAGGAGAAGAAAACTATCAGTTGGCAGTGGTCTCATTTGCTGTCCCGAAATGGGCCCCAGGAGTGTGGGTCCCTGTGGCATGGTCGAGGGTCTGTTGACTCTCGCACCTCAGCGCCTCAAATCGTGGCATCCAGGAGTTGTGAGCCCTTCAGCGTGGGGTGCGGGACGGAATAGGACCCACCAAGCCAAAGAAGGTTGCTTTCTGAAGCCCGATTCTGATAGGCCCCCATTCCTGTCTCTTCCCCATGTCTCCCTGGTGTCCTTGCTGACCACAGGGAGACCCTGGAACCTGACGGGCCGTTTCATGCTTTTTCATTTGCACGGGACGTGATTAAAGCCTCGGTAGGTTTTCTTCTCATCCTCGATGTTCCTGAAGAGCAGACTGACTGAGACAAGAACTGCGATGTGATTTCCTTGCATTCGCACCTTCTCGGCCGGGGGAGCCCTTGCCCCAGTCCTCTCCACCTGCGGGGCGACCACCCACCTGTCTAGGCTCGGCCTGGATGCCGCCTTGACCTTGGTACCTGTCCCCACCGCCCATCAGAAATCAGCCACATCCCCGCACCCTCCTTTGCCTCATTAGACCTCTCACTGCCGTTTTCTGACCTGCCGTGACTCCCCCTCTCAGCTACCCATTCCTTGCTGTCCAGTCCCTGACGTGGGCAGGGTGACCAGTTGTCCCAGTTTGCTCTGAGGCATTTACTGGGTGGTGGGCTTTCAAAGCTAAACTCTGGAGAATCCCGGGAAACCTGGATGGTCCCTCTACAGAGCCACACGTGGTTATTCTTTTACAGTCTTACTCCAGTGAGAATTATGCATTGCACAGCAATGAGACTCAGTGTTTGTCCTCTCGTCTTTCAGGGGATGAAGTCCAGGGACACCTGCTTCGAAAAATACGAAAGTTTGTGAAATTATCAGGCAGATGCTGATGGTGTTCCTCCCCGGGAGGCAGCGTGTGTTGGCCGCTGTGTAGATAGTTTTAATCATGCAGTCTCCAATCAGATGGAGACCTTCTCAAGGGCAGAAACGGCTTACTCGATTTTTAAGACTTCTTGTTTGTTGAATGAAGGCAGGAAGGAGTAGATGAATGAACGGAGTGGGGCCTGGAGGTGGCCCTCAGAATACACTCTGCTTGGCCTTTTCAGGAAGCCGGAGCTGGTGAATGAGAAGTAAAGGTCCAGTGTGTCTCTGTTTTATTCCTTGAAAACAGGAAGTCCTTTGATGGATTTTAAAATGCCAACAAAGACGTTGCTAGAAAAAACAAGGGTGCTTTTTATTCAGGCTCACTGGGTGACCCTCTCCTGATCCATCCTGGGATGGGTTTTTCCCTGAGTGCGCATACTTTAAAGCACAGTTTTTCAGGCGCCTGATGCTGTGTGTGCTTTTATTCTGCCCTAGCCAAGGGAGTCCCAGGATTCTCTGGCAGGTTTGCAGAAGGAGTCTTTTATGTACAGAGAAGTTTGTCCCCCGTGGGTGATAGCTCGGTCTCCAGGGGCGGGGCTGGAAAGCTCTCAGTTTTGAAGCAGGACCAGCACCCCAGCCCCATTGCTGGTCCCTTGTCCGCTCCTCAGAGCCCCACATTCATCTGGTTTCAGAATCAGATCTTCTCTTCCTTCCTCTGAGATGAGAGAGAATTCGCAGAACCAAGGCTCTGAGCAGGTGAAGCCTGTGCCTCTTGCCTGGGTCAGTAGACTCCTCCCCGGTACTTCCCTCTGGAATTCTCTCCTCCTCCTCCTCTCTGCACCGCAATGCTGCACATCCCTCAAGGTGCCAGCCATTCCAGCCTGCAGGACAGTCATCCTTTCGGAATTCCGTGTTCTTTTTCATCAGTGCCACGAGCTTCCTGATGATTTCATTTGAGCTCATTTATTTCTTAAGAAAGTTTGTGAGGGCAGGAACCATGTCTTCTCTGATCTTTCCAGCAACCCCAGGTAGGCAGCCCCTCCTCCTTGATGTCATGATAAAAATCACTGGATAAATTGGCTTCTGCAGTTAGAGTTGGAGACTCTGAAACTCTGATGTGGGTGATTGTCTAGTGGTTCAAGGAAATTGCAACACAAAAATAAAGGAATGAAATGGAAGGACAAGCAAGGTATCAGCATTTCCCAAAATATCATCCTGCCAGTAGAATTGTATAAAGAAAACTAAGAGCTGAAGAATTGATGCTTTTGAACTGTGGTGTTGGAGAAGACTCTTGAGAGTCCCTTGGATAGCAAGGAGATTCAACCAGTCAGTCCTAAAGGAAATCAGTCCTGAATATTCATTCGAAGGACTGATGCTGAAGCTGAAACTCCAATACTTCGGCCACCTAATGGGAAGAAATGACTCATTGGAAAAGACCCTGATGCTGGGAAAGATTGAAGTCGGGAGGAGAAGAGGGCAACAGAAAATGAGATGGTTGGATGGCATCACTGACTTGATGGACGTGGGTTTCAGCAAACGCCTCGAGATAGTGATGGACAGGGAAGCCTGGTGTTGCTGCAGTTCATGGGGTAGCCAAAGAGTTGGACACGACTTAGCAGCTTAAACAGCAGCAAAGTAGAAACGTACCTTTAAGTTGCTTTCAGAAATCTGCTGAAATGATGTGCTGACACTTACACATACTGCAGCCACAGAGCGGGCAGTGGGGAGCAGGAAGAGAGTCCACCCGCCCAGGGAGGGGTGCCGTCCAGCAGGGGTGCTTCTGGCCTGTCGCCTCCCTCACCGCCATGACGCTGGGTGTCCCCAGGGTTTCTGGAGCCCCCCAAAGAATAAATGTCTCTTAACCTCTGCTTGTCCAGTCTCTAAGACTATTTTGTGTTGCACACACAAGAAAAGGCAAGGACGAGGAGTCCAGTCTCGCCCTTGCTGGACTTCAGTGTTCTCATCTATACAATGGGCTTTGTCTTCCATCCTTCATAGACTTCTTGTGGCAGAGAAAGGGACGGCCCCAGCGCTGTTCTGGACATTGGATCCCTGCCCCGATAGGCCAGACCTGAGGCAGATTGAGCCTGCAGCCTCTTGCGTCTTGCGTTTTTATTGACCGGATCTACATGTTTAAATTCCATGGTTTTCTTGGTAAGAGGAATAGGAATACAGACGCTGGGATGAGCCAGCCAGAGTGTTCTGTCCCCTGCTCTGCTTTCCTGGAGGCTCACTCCCGGGGGACTCTTTTGCACTTTACAGAACAGGTATTTGCTTGGGCTTCGCCTGTCGTTGTGGACCCAGGACCAGACTTCCGTGTTTTGTTTTCCAGGGAGATCTGCATCCAGCAGGACGGGAGGGTTCATCTCACTGTCGTTTACTTTGGAAAAGAAGAAATGGATGAGGTCAAAGGAATACTTGAGAACACTTCCAGGTGAGTCCGAGGTGGAGCCATGGTCGGGAGTCCGGCACCTGAGCCTGGGAGGAGGCACCTGAGCTCGTCCAGGCTGTTTTATGTCCTTACCGCTCCCGGCGGCCCAACCCGGGAGAGTGACGGGCTGGCCTTGTGTGTGTTAGGGGGTTGAGGGGTTGCTTCTGCGCCCTCCTTCCTGGGGACTGCCCGCCTCGCACGTATCCTTGTAGCGTGGGGCAGCGACGCGGACAGGCAGGCGATGACAGCCCAGAGTGGCCTGGGTGGGGGACAGGGCCTCTCTGGCCCACCGTGGAACGGCAGGTGTGGGGACTGCACTTGGCAGGGATGGAGTTGGGGAGCACGGCCATGTGAGGAGCTGCTTCTCAGCCCCGCTCTTCAGGGCTCCGTCTCATCCACTTCGCAGATGGGCTCACCCTCTGACTCTCTCATTCTGCGCTTTGAGATCAGAGAGGGGTGGGTAGTGATGACCGGGGGCGGGCCCTAGAGTCACAGAAGCTGTTAAACCAGCACCTTTGGACGGAGGCTTGTGGGTTTCTACCTCATTCATCAGTTACGTGGGGAATAAGTGTATTAAAAAAACAACAGAGAGGGGTTTTTTCCCCCTACCCAAATAAGCGAACAAACATGTATTTAATGAGTACACATCTGTGCCATTTTCTGCTTGTGAGGAGGCTGGTGGTACTGTCTGCTCATTCGTCCTGGTTTGCAGCCGCAGGTGAATGACCAGGTGGGTGGTTTCTCTGTACGTACGTCTTGGAGGGTGGTCAGAGGTACTGGGGGCGGAAGTCATCCGAGTAGGTTCACTGGTGTGAGTATAAACAAGTCCCTCTGTTTTCAGGCTCTGTTCAAAGCATAAGATGCTGAGACTAAGTGTGCTCTTTATGTTTATTTTCAGGCTTTGTTACTAATTTTGTATTACCGAGCACAAGATCAGAATGGTAGCAGTTACTCAGACCTCTGAAGCAGTGCACTGGTCAGATTCTATCCACAATGACTTTTATAAATGAAGTTTTATTGACTCGAAGGCCTGTTCATCTCTTTCTGTATCATTTATGGCGGCTTTCATACTCAACTGCAGAGCTGAGCAGTTATGACAGAGACAGCGTAACTCACAAAGCTAAACTTTTTACTGTCTGATCCTTTATAGAAAAAGTTTGCCAACCTCTGTTCTAAAGCAATAAGGAGTTAAAAGAGTTTAAAACTAGTACCAGTTTAAAGCCGCAGCGCCTGCCGAAGAGAGATCAAAGGGAATAAAATAATTGAATATCCTAAACGTAAATGAAATAGAAATCTCTCGACTCCAACGCGTTGCATATCCTTTTCATCTCTACTTGGGAGTGAGGAGCAAGAGTTATTAGAATTCATGTCCTCTGCCGGTGGATAGGTTTTAACATCTCTGCAGGTAGCCACAGGAGATGTGGCTCTTTTTCACGCCTTCCAGATGATTCTGACACGCAGCCAGGATTGAGAACAATTGTCTAGGAAAGTGAAGGTCCCTCCAGGGGCTGCCTGAGCTACCTCCTTTAAGAGTATTTTAAGTAGAGGTCCAGGTGACTATAAAGCACAGTCAGGCTGGGTCTGGCATCTTCCAAGGATATCAGAAGGCGATCAGACATTTGCTGATAGATACCTCAGGCCAACTTTAGACGAGTCTGATGGACGAATGGGAGGCCACTGAGGCCGTGTTACAGGAAATGCTCTGTCCAGTGGCCGGAGTGCCTGGGACTCTCTCAAGGCAGTTTCTTCCATGTCACATTACCTGGCGGGCTGAATTCACACTCAGAGGGGTGTGTGGTCAGCCAAGAATGAATAGAATCTGAACAAGGACAGTTCAGTCATTCCCGGGGTAGGGATGGTTTGGGAAACTCCCAGAGACGAAGCTAGCCCTGAAGGGGACTTCGTGCTGGAGCCTGAGCCAGTCTTTGAAGCAAGGCTGCAGAAACTTGCTGCCTCCCCGCTCTGATCACTGATGACACAGCGGCGTTGATGTCACGGAGGCCGTGGGGCGTGTTCTGCCCCCTCCTGGGTGTTGCTTTAGGAATGCCCTGCCCTCTGCCGCCAGCCTGAGCTGGCTCCCCACGGCTGGGGCCTGCAACCCCATGCAGCAGACGGAGCTCCTGTCTCCCGCTGTACCCGCTCTGGTGCCCAGTCTGGTCCCCAGGCCGGCTCTTAACCCCCCTCCTTCTGACGGCTCAGTGCCCTGCAGCCGCTCGGGGGCGCAGTTCACCCTTCGTCCTCACTCGCCCTGTCCCCTTAGGTCTGGGCTCCCTCCACCCTCCTTCCCGCTTCCTCGGACACTCTGTCTGGCCGTCCGCTCCCACATCCCCACTCTGGACCCCCCCTGCCCTGTCCTGCCCTCTCAGCTCTGACCACCGTCTCCCTCAGCGTCTCTCGTACACGCTTCCTGGCGTGTGTTTCCACTGTCCTGACTAGGCTCTCTGCTGCTGGCGTAGTACCGCGTCGCGTGCTTCTGTGACTCCAGCCCTCAGCATAGGGCCTTACTCAGTTTTAAAATGGTCAGTGTTTGTCCTTTGGGAGAAGGACAATGCCCAGTGTGTAGTAAATTTGTACATAGTAATCTATGTAAAACACACAGAAGAAGCTTTACTTAACTACCATTTTTATCATTCTCTTATGATGCTAAAACTTTAAAATGCATCTCATCATTGAATAATATTAAACTTATTATTAAATATTAAATTAATAAATAATTTAGATCATCATCATTATTAATAATTATTAAACCATTGTTATTAACATGAATGATACCATTTAACATTTGCACCAACTTTATAAGATAGAAGCTGTTATTAACTCCATTTTTTTTTTCTGCACGGCATATGGGATCTTAGTTCCCCTACCAGGGATCAAACCCGTGCCTGCCACAGTGGAAGCATGGACTCAATCACTGGAACTCCCTGACTCCATTTCTTAGGTGAAGAAGTGGAGGTTTAGAGAGGTTGGTACTCAGCCTGCCGCTCCTGATCCAGGGAATGGTCAGACCTGAACTTTGTCTGTATCTTCCAGATTACCAGTCTTAACATCCCAGCAGATTCTCACTCCAAAAAGCGATAGCTGTTCATTGAAAATAGTAAGATTTGAAACCAGTTTCAATGACATTTATTTCACTTGGCTATCAGCATTGTGACAAAACTATTCTAAATCTAATATATACATATTTTAAGAACGTCTTGAAAAAGTCTAGCTCAGTGACCCGCGTGCAGTGTTCGTATGTCTTGGTCTATGCTTACTCCGTCGAGCTTTCTATTTCCGTGGACAGCTGCAGAGAAATGTTTTCCAAACTACAGTTTGTGATTCATTAGAGTGCTGTGAAATTGATTTGATTTGAGTGGATCGGTGCAGTGTTTTTAAAAAAACCAAGATAGAATAGGATAGAAGATTATCACAATGTATCATGAGTAGTAAAGATTAAGTATTGTTTCATGAAACTTTAATCTCAGAGAGTGTGTGTGTAGAGGGGTTGCTGTGTCAGGATGTATAATATATCCTTTTGTAAGGATAAGCGTTGTGGTCAAAATATTTAGAAGCCACTGACATAGAGATCCCATTAGTTTGAGAGAGGATCCAGGCGTAAGATCTCAATGACCATTTCCTAGTCTCCTCTTAGGCTTCCCTGATAGCTCAGTGGTAAAGAATTCACCTGCCCGTGCAGATGTAGGTTCAATTCCTGGGTTGAGAAAATCCCCTCGAGAAGGAAATTTCAATCCACTCCAGTATTTTTGCCTGGGAAATTCCATGGACAGAGGAGCCTGCAGGCTACAGTCTATGCGGTCACAAAAGAGTCGGGCAGAACTTAGTGACTAAAAAACAACAATAAAACAACAACAAATTAATTCTCAACAGATGATTTTTATTCCACGGAGTTTTTCGTACTTCTTGTTGTTCAGTTGCCACGTTGTGTCTGACTCTTTGTGACCCCATGGGCTGCAGCAGCCCAGGCTTTTCTGTCCTTCAGTATCTCCCAGAGTTTTCTCAAGCTCATGTCCATTGAATTGGTGATGTCATCCAACCATCTCATCCTCTGTTGCCCTCTTCTCCTTCTGCCTTCTATCTTTCCCAGCATCAGGGTCTTTTCAAATGAGTTATCCGTTCGTATCAGGTGGCCAAAGTATTGGAGCTACAGCTTCAGTCCTTCCAAAGAGTATCCAGGGTTGATTTCCTTTAAGATTGACTGGTTGGATCTCCCTGCAGTCCAGGGGACTCTTAAGAGTCTTCTCCAACACCACAGTTCAAAAGCATCAATTCTTTGGTGCTCTGCTTTCTTTACTGTCCAGCCCTCACATCTGTACATAACTACTGGAAAAACCGTAGCCTTGACTATGTGGATCTCTGTTGGCAAAGTGATGTCTTTGCTTTTTGCACTACGCCTCAGCTAGTCTCAAATTACAGCGTAGCTCAGTGGTTCTCAAATATAAATGTACTTTGAATAACTTGGAGTGCTTTTAAAAATGCAGATTCCTGAGCTCCAGTCCCAGATATTCTGAGTTGTTAAGTCTGAGATGAAGCTTCAGAATCAAGACTGAGTTCAGCCTGCGATGTTGATGTGAGTGGTTCATGGCCCGTATAGGGGATTCTAGCCAGGGGACCCACCCCCACTCCACTGTTCTTGCCTAGAGAATCCCATGGACGGAGGAGCCTGGAGGGCTACATTCCGTGGGGTTGCAAAAAGTTGGACATGACTGAGCAACTAACTCACACACACATAGCCTGGGGACGTTTCCTTGGAGCTGTATGTTAGAAAATTTTAAAAAACCGTACTGGTAGATGGATTCGCATGAGTTTTAATTTACTAATTTACTGAGTGGCATCTTTGTCCAATCATGAGGACAAGAAGGCATCTTTCAGAAGGAGAGTCTCTGAGACGGAAGCACTGGAACCGAGGCCCTGCCCTGTCCTGCAGCCATGTGCCGGAGAGGGTTTCGTGTGTGCTGTCAGGAACCAGTCTCTGTTGCCGTGGTGTTGTCTGCATTTCATGCCTTTTGAAGGGACTTGTTTGATGTGTATCTTCAGGAGCAATTTATTAGAATATCCTTAAAGAAAACTGGGGAGAAAGTTGTCTGAAATTTGAGCGTAATTGTTACTTTAATATTCTTCATAAACAAGGAGGTTTCGTTTTATCTACTTAGTTTTTAGTATTTATCTTGCCGCACGCAGGCTCTTCATTGCGGCGTGCAGGTTTCTGTCTGGTTTTGAGGTGGGGGCTTAGCTGCCCCACGGCGTGTGGGGGACCTTAGTTCTCTGACCAGGGATCATGTCCCGTGTCCCCTGTGATGGAAGGCGGATTCTTGATCACTGGACCACAGGGGAAGTCCCAGCAAGGACTTTTTAAGATAAGAGTCTCATCTGCTAAAATGAAAAACGCTACACAGTGAATTCCTTTTAGAAGATAAAAAGTCCTGGACACTGGGAAGCACCTCACAAATGAAGGCAGCCTCACAGGCCTGTGGCCCTCTCACCCAGCATCTACAAGAGAAGGGACTAAGTGCGACTCTGCTTGGTGACCGCTTCTTGGCGCAGGTGTGCCTGTATTTTTAGGCGTTCCAGGTTGTTCTTTGGGGGATTTGAGCATGGCATATAGATTGTAGTACTGTGATAGTGTTAAATTTCTTGAGTGTAAGTACATCACTATTATGTCATAAAGGAATGTATCTTGGTCCTTATTTTTGAAAGTGAAGTTGCCATGATGCCCGTAACCTCAAATGGTTCAGAGGAAGGAAGGAAATACAACCAACTTTTAACACTTGATGAATCTGGGTGAATGGTATATAGGTACTTTAGTATGCTTACAACCTTTCTAATGGTTTAAATTTTTCCAAGTAAAAATTTAGAGAAGATATGCTATGAAAAAAATTAAATGAAATTCAGTTCATACAATGGAATATAAGGCAACAGTTTTCTTTTCTTTAAAGGCTGTATCAGTGAAATGGTGGAATAAAGACCTTGCAAAATTCTCCTCCATAAAAGCAATGAGAAAATTAGTAAAAATCGTCAGAATCAACTTTTATAAGACTATGGAAATTAAAGCTTGGAACAGACTTGAAAGTACTTCTCTAAATCACTGAATCTCGGTGTGAATAGGGAGCTTTGGGAACTTTAACTTGCCCCTTTTCCACCACCACTCCCCTGCCTCCCCCCAGCCCCCCGCCGCCTTCAGCTCATCAATAACCTTGAAGGCCAGCAGCCCATAGGAGTCACGGCTTGGCAGCCACTGGGAGCCAGTATATGGCTGGAGCTTCTTGAGAGCGTTATTCTCAGAGAATTGTCATTGGTTGACCTGCCTGGGGATTTCCTTGGGAGATCCTCCTCACAGGCTTGTCTTCATTTGACCCGACTCAGAGCCCTCACAGTGGAACCTTTTATCCAGAGATGTTTGTCAGAAAACAGTTACAGGAAGTCTTTAACTTGTGGCTTCCTGAAGTGCTAGAAAGGAGCTGGGACAAACAGCAGACTAACCAAAAAGCTCAGGAGGTGAGTCTGAACAATGCGACCTCCAAAGCGGCTGGGATTGCTCCAGCACCTTCCTGGGGATCCGGAGGCTGTGCTCATACCTAGGAAAGACCTGAGCAGGCCCTTACTTTGACCTCTGACTGACCTTGAGACGCTTTGCAGGAAGTAAAGGCTCAGGTAAGTTGTCCTCTGCTTGGCTATTGTGTGTTGATGGCATGCCCCACCATGTTCATGAAGTCCCCACCATTCGCAGAGTCCCCTGGCAAAGACTGGGAGACTTATTGGTTTCAGGCATTTAAGGAAACCCTTGACTAATACTAGCTTACCACTAAGGGGTCACACACAAGAGTACAGTTTACAGAACTAGTTCAGGAAAGTCACTGTTAAACAAACAACAGTAAATGGCAACGACACCTGCGGAGGGTGGAGAGTCTCATTTCCAGGGCTGCCGTATTACATTATTGAAATGTTTCGCTTTACACAAAAAAATTATGAGGCATGCAGAGAAATAAGAAAGTATGGCTCATGTGCAGGGAACGAAATCTGTCATTAGAAACTGTTCCTGAGGAAGCCCAGGTGTAATCCTTAATAGCCAAAGACACGAAGTCAACTGTATTAAATATGTTCAAGGAATGAAAAGAAACCATGTTTAAAGAAGGAAAGAAAAATACGAGAGCCTTGTCTCACCAAATAAAGAGAGATCAGTTAAAACAAGAACCAAATAGAAAGTCTGGAGTTGAAAAGTGCAATATTTAAAATAAAAATTTCACTCTGGGGCCTCAAGATCCGGTTTGAACAGGCAGAAGAAAGAATCAGTGAACTTTAGGTCAATTGATATGATACAGTTTGAGAAACAAAAATACAGAGTAAAGTAACTGAAAAAACCTCAGAGACCTGTAGGATACCATCAAGCATGCCAACATAGACACACTGGAAGATATCCTATCCAGAAAGATAGGAGAGACGTAGAGGCAGGAGAAATAATGGCCCAGACTCCCTGTATTTGATGAAAACATTAAACTACACATCCAAGAGGCTCAAAAACTCCAAACAGGAGAACTCTAGGAAATGCAACAAATGGTTGAAAGACAAAGAGTAAAGGAATCTGTGTTACTGAGTCCAAACTTTCATAGCCCACCACGCTGTAGGCCAATAAATTGAGACATGCAGTGTTGGGGCGAGGAATAGTGGCTTTATTTTCAAAGCCATTGGGTGGTGGACTAATGTCCCAAAGAACCATCTTCCTCCAGTTAGAATTCAAGTTCCTTTTTTACTGAAAGGTAAGGGGATGTGGTTGGTTGTTGCAAAGCCTCTTGGTGTTGGAATCCTTTGTTCTTGCAGCTGTTAGTGTAGGCCAGGTCACGATGTTCCTGTAAACTTCCAACAAGACAAACCTTATTCCCTGTTCTGCAACTTTTTATCTCTATATGAATGGGAAAATGTTATACCTTTGAAGGTCAAGACCTTGAGAATAGTCTTCTGGTATATTTCAGGCTATAGGCAACATTTTTAACTTGTAGCAAAAGCAGTATAACACCAAGTTTAAAGGAAAAGAAGCAGATCCAATACAATATGGAGTCAGATTTGTTCTCCTCTATTTACATAAGCAGCAGCAGTGAAGTGACTCAACAGGTCCAAGGAATCCTCTATAAGACAGAAAGTGAGATGGCATATTCAAAGTGCTGAAAGTAAAGTTCTATCAACCAAGAATTCTATATTCAGCAAAACCATCCATCAGAAATAAAGGAGAAATTAAGACATCCTCAGTTGAACAGGAACTGAGAGAGTCTGTCACTGGTAAATAAGAAATAATGAAAGGACTATTTGTGGCTGATGGAAGAGGACACCAGACATAAACTCAAATCCATACAAAGAAACACAGAATGCCAGAAAAATAACTATGTAGGGAAATAGAAGACACAGTAAAAACGTATTTTTTGTGTATAGCTTTTTTCCTATCTCGTTTAATAGATAACTGCATAAAGCAGTAATTATACATTGTACTGATAAAGGCACAACTGATTTTTTATGTTAATTTGTTTCCCACAACGTTACTAAATTCATTTGTTAGTTCTTAATGGGTTTTTGGTGAAATCATTAGGGTTTTCCATATATAGAATCATGTCATCTGCAAATAGTGACAGTTTCATTTCTTTCTTTCCAAGATGGATGCATTTTATTTCATTTTCTTGCTTAATTACTTTGCTAGGACTTCCAGTACTGTGCTGTATAAAAGTGGCAAGAACGGACATCTTGTCTTGTTCCTGACCTTTGAGGAAAGGCTTTTAAATTTTTACTGTTGATTATGATGTTATTGTGCTGTCCTGGTGGCTCAGACGGTAAAGAATCTGCCTGCAATGTGGGAGACCTGAGTTCAGTCTCTGGTTTGGGAAGATGCCCTGGAGAAAGGAGTGGCTACCCACTCCAGTATTCTTGGCAGGAGAACTCTACCGACAGAGGAGCTACAGTCCGTGAGGTCCAAAGAGTCGGATGCAACTGAATGACTTAGAGAGAGAACGATGATGTTAGCTGTGGGCTTACAGAATATGGCCTTTATTGTGTTTAGGTACATTCCTTCTATTCCTAATTTGTTGAGCGTTTCTGTCATAAAAGGATGTTTGAATTTTTTCTGCATCTATTGAAATGATAATAAAATTTTTATTTTTCATTCTGTTAATGTGGTGTGCCACATTTTATTAATTTGCTGACGTTGAACCATCCTTGCATCTTAGGGATAGATCTCTCTTGATCGTGGTGTGTGATCCTTTTAATGAACTCGTGAATTCAGTTTGCTAGTATTTTGTTGAAAATTTTGCATTATGTTCAGGGCTGTTGGCTTGTAGCTTTCCTTTCTTGGTGTGTTTTTGTTTGACTTTGGTATCAGGGTAACGTTGGCCTCATAAAATGACTTTGGAAATGTTCTTCTCCCTTCAATATTTTGGAAGCATTTGAGAAGGATTGGCATTAATTTTTTAAATGTTCGGTAGAATTCATCTGTAAAGTCAGCCAGCCCTGGGCTTTATTTGGGGAGATTTTTGAAGGCGATGGCACCCGACTCCAGTACTCTTGCCTGGAAAATCCCATGGATGGAGGAGCTTGGTAGGCTGCAGTCTATGGGGTTGCGAAGAGTCAGATACAACTGAGTGACTTCACTTTCACTTTTCACTTTCATGCATTGGAGAAGGAAATGGCAACCCACTCCAGTGTTCTTGCCTGGAGAATCCCAGGGACGGGGGAGCCTGGTGGGCTGCCGTCTATGGGGTCTCACAGAGTCACACATGACTGAAGCGACTTAGCAGTAGCAGTAGCAGTTGACTACTGATTCAGTCTCCTCGTTCATTGTTTGTCTGTTCAGATTTTCTATTACTTCCTGATTCAGTCTTGATAAGATGGATGTTTCTAGGAACTAATCAATTTCTGTTATCTAATTTGTTGGTATGTAATTGTTCACAGGTGTCTCATGATAGTATTTCTGTGGTATCAGCTGTAATGTCTCCTTTTTTGTTTATAATTTTGTTGATTTGAGTCATCTCTGTTATTTTTCAAGATAATAAGCTGAAGGTTTGTCAATTTTGTTTATCTTTTCAAAATAAACTTGCTAAAACAACTGCATAAGCAGGCTTGTATATAAGCTCAGAAACCAGAGAACTCTAAATTGTTTAAAATGCCTGCTGTGGAAAACTAGCTAGGAATATGCTTAGCTTTAAATTATTTACTGTATTCATATCCCTTTAGTAAGTAGAAGTCGTAAGCAATGTCAGTATTCAGGGATGTTCGATTTAATTAAGTTATACGTTAAATATATATTTCTGTGTAAATTTTTAAATGTGCTGCTTTTTTTTAATGAAGGGCTTTTGTGGGAAGTGTCACGTTAAGATAATTTCCTTGCAGCAGTCAGAAGATATTGATATTAGAGTAGATCACGTTAGACAGCAAGATCTTCTATCATTTTTAAGCCAGCAGTTCTGGGAAATGCAAGTCAATTAGAGAAATTAAGTCTCCGTTGAAACAGTAGTTTCCTCAGGTCATTTTAACCTCTGTCACATGACTACACCTAACTTGGAGAAGACCCCATGCATCGGACTGATAATAAGAGAAAGGAATTGAAGGAGAAGCTCAAGAATTTTGCCAGTTGGTAATTACAGTTCAAGAAGAAAAGAGAATAAATAATTATAAGTAATCCTGGGGCCATTTGAAACTGCAGACTCTGATTCATAACAAGAAATTACATAGTAAAAAATGTGATGCTGTGAAAAACCTCGTTTCTTATAAGACAGTTACTCTTGATGTTTATGTGTTACTTAGTCGTGTCCGACTCTTCACAACCCCAAGGACTTTAGCCTACCAGGCTTCCTCTTGTGCATAGAATTTTTCAGGCAGGAATACTGGAGTGGGTTGCCACGCTCTCCTCCAGGGGATCTTTCCGACCCAGGGATCCAGCTTGCATCTCTTGCGTCTCCTGCATGGACAGGCAGATTCTTCACCACTAGCGCCAGCTGAGAAGCCCTTGTTACTC
The DNA here is from genome assembly GCA_006408695.1 of Aepyceros melampus. Lineage (NCBI taxonomy): Eukaryota > Metazoa > Chordata > Mammalia > Artiodactyla > Bovidae > Aepyceros > Aepyceros melampus. The sequence continues at coordinate 61,584 of SJXQ01006656.1, read as the reverse complement.
TGGACATGGCCACTAGATATTACATTTCTTTGTATGGGTAAATGAAATATTTCAAACCAAATTACATCTTATTTTCCTCAGCACTCTTTTTTTTTCTTTCACATATCTGTAATCTTCTGTAAAGCTTGGGTTTATTTCTGAGAAAGAGTTGATTGGGGCGTCTTCCTGACTTAGGGGGAGACCCACCCCAGAGGACGAGGTGGTGTGCTGAGGCGGCGCCCCCACAGGCACTGGGTCTGAGTCCATGGACTCATCTCCTGACTCATCCAGTGTTGACGGAGGCGCTGTGTCCCGTGGGCGCTGTTTACTGCAAGCGCTGATGACCCCTGCAGATAGAGGTAAGGACAGCCCCCGTCCTGCTGGGTTTAGAGGACAGGCCAGGGGGGTCAAGTGCACAGGGAGCGAGAGAAGGCACTGGGTCCCGGAGGATGGGGGACGCACTGGCCCCGACGCCTGGGGGCCCAGAGAGGATACCTCGTCCCACGGGAGTGGGGGAGGGGATGCCACTCGACAGGGACCACGAGGATCGGGGGGATCTTCCCTGGAGTCGTAGAGGAAGTGGATCCCCGGGGAGGAGACCACAGAGCTGACGCAGGAGGTCCCTGTGTGTCCACGCCATCTGTGCCCGTCCTCTGGCAGAGGGGGCGGGGATGGACAGAGCTCGGCACGGCCCCCGGCCTGTGCGCCTCTGCATCTGGGCTGCGGCCTGTGGTCCTGTTGTGCACGTCCGCACACGCACGGCCCACTGCAGCAAGTCGGTGTTCCGTATTGAAACATGGCCTTGCTTTTGCACAGCCTCTTAGTACACGGTCCCCACGCCGCTGGCAGGAGCTGGGGCCCACTCCCGTGTTCTTGGGCTTCCCTGGTGGCTCAGCAGTAAAGAATCCACCTGCAATACGGGAGACCTGGGTTCGATCCCTGGGTAGGGAAGATCCCCTGGAGAAGGGAACAGCTACCCACTTCAGTATTCTGGCCTGGAGAATTCCATGGACTGTAGAGTCCATGGGGTTGCCAAGAGTTGGACACGACTGAGCAGCTTTTTCACTTTCACTTCAGGGTTTGGGGAACCAGGGGACGGAACAGATGAGACTGACCTCTGTGTGGGGCACGTGTGCCCCCCCAGTCCCCATCCCCCCAGACCTGTAGCTCTTGCTCAGTCATCTCCCTGCCACTCGCTCAGCGTCTTCCCCACTGTCAGTTCAGTAAGAAAGTGAAAGTGCTAGTCCCTCAGGTGTGTCCTACTCTTTGTGACCCCATGGACTGTAGCTGCCAGGATCCTCCGTCCATGGGATTTTCCAGGCAAGAGTACTAGAGTGCGTTGCCACTGCCTTCTCCAGGAGATCTTCCCGACCCAGGGATTGAACCCGGGTCTCCCGCATTGTAGGCAGACGCTTGACCATCTGAGCCACCAGGGAAGTCCATATATACATTATTTATTTATTTTCGGCTGTGCTGGGTCTTCCATGCTGGGAGGCCTTGTCTCTAGCTGTGGCGAGCGGGGCTACTCTTGGCTGCGTTGCTCGGGCTTCTCGTGGCGGTGCCTCCTCTCGGGGTGGTGCCTTCTCTCGTTGAGAGCACCGGCTTGGTAGTTGTGGCTCACGCCCTTAGCTTCTCTGTCACATGTGGGACCCTCCTGGATGAGGAATTCAACTCGAGTCTCCTGCGTTGGCAGGCAGATTCTTTACCCCTGCGCCACCAGGGAAGCCCTGGTAGTTCAGTTTCTAATGCTGCCTGTATTATTTTAACTATTCACCATGGCTGGGATTTGATGCTTCAGCAGGGCAGCCTTGCCTGCCTTGGAAACCAGCTGACGGATGTCCCCATGGGCTGGGCGGGCCCCACAGAGTGTGGACTGTGAGACTGTCGAGAGCAGAGATCTGCTGCAGCTCTGAGAGGAAGCCGGGCCCCCGGGCGGGGGACACGTCCTGGGAGGCTGGCTCAGACGAACAGGTGGAGAGTCAGGCATCTCTCAAGGGTAGAACCATCCTGGAAAGTGACCAGGTAGGGCAGGGGGAGGTGAGCTGCAGAAACCTCCCGGGGAGGCGAGGAGGATGGTGAAGGGCCGCATGTCAGCTGGACGTCTTCTTTGGGGACAAGGATGCCGTGCCATCCCTTTTGGGAGGAAGCCTTGGGACACAACCTTAAGGCGCACCTCAGGAAATAGGATCCGAAGCCACCTACCCAGGGAGAAGAGTTGAGACGGAGTTCTGAAAGAGGAGAGTCCCTCTCACGTAGAGCAAATCACCCAGCAGTAGAATCTGAGCTTGTGAAGGGCCTGAGCGCACCCATGAGGCTTGGCAGCGAGAAGTGGAGTGACTGCCCCGGGTGATGCTGGGCGGAGCTGGACTGGAGTCGTTCATCTGTGGGCACGTTTAGTCCCCAGCACCCGCTGAGCACCCAGTGGGCCTGGGCAGCTCTGGAGCCCGGCCCGGGATTCCTGACTTGCCCCCCAGTGCTCCACCAGGCACCGGGCCTCCTGCCTTGTCTGGCCTTGGACTCGGACAGGGTTGGGCCCAGGTTTCCAGAATAAAACGCAACCAAGCTCACGCTCAGGTCTAAAGGGAAGTGGCAGATCAGGAAGGGGCAGCAGAGCAGCTCCGCTGATTAAACTGCACGTGTAAAGCTCATGACTCTGGATTCGTGTTGACCTTCACCCGAGACAGTCACAGACTTCAGACAGTGGGTATGGGTTGTTGAGGGGCCTTCCCTGGTGGCTCAGATGGTAAAGAATCCACCTGCAATGCAGGAGACTCAGGTTCGATCCCTGGGTCGGGAAGACCCCCTGGAGAAGGGAATGGCAACCCACTCCAGTATTCTTGCCTGGAAAATCCCATGGACGGAGGAGCCTGGTGGGCTACAGTCCATGGGGTCACAAGAGTCGGACACAATCTAGTGACTCAACCACCACCACATGGGTTTTTGAATCTCTTTTGAGGCATCGAGATGAGAGAGAACTTGGGGAGTGGGATAGGCTGGGTTGGGGGAGGGCTCAGAGCCAGGGGCAAGGAAGCCATCGGGCATGAGAGGTTTGCACAGCCAGCAGGAGTGGGTGCTGGCTGGACACGAGGCCTGCACAGGCGGACTCGGGCGCTCCGTGGTTCCCTCTGGGAGAAGACAGCCCCTGTCCCACTCGGTACTGGATGAATTCCTGGAACGTTTGTTCAAGACATGCCCCATTTCAGAAGGTTCTGGGCAGGAACAGCCACGTGAAGAAACACCTGGACTCCATTACCGAGCCCTGTGCTGGTAACAGACTGGCTGATGCTCACGCAGTGCTTTCTGCTCTTGGCCATGCTTGCCTCACCCGTAACTCTGAGCAGTTAAGGAAGATGTCGTTATTCCTGTTTTGCAGATGAGGCAACCGAGGCTCCAGGAGGTTGGTGGGCTTGCTTAGGTCACAGCCTTGATGCACAGGAGAGCCAGGCCCCAGACACCCCAACCTTCTGAATCCCAGCGTTGTGTCCTTGGCATGTCTGGCCGTTTCACCTGTGGGTGGGAAAGGGGGTCCAGGTGTGAGTGTCTGGAGATAGACCCAGACCGTCCTGCTGGGCTCCTGGACTTCAGTGCTGATGAGGAACTGCTTGGTTGGGGCCATTGCAGTGTGGCTCTATGTCCTGGCCAGTGGTTTCATTGGCTCCAGGGCCACGTGGTTGTCCCAGGTTCTGTTGCCTGCTCTTCACTGGCTCGTGTTCTCCCCCTCACATTAGCCTTGACAGTTGTTTTCAATATGGGAAGAAACAAGAAATAAATTGGTACTTATACTGGCTCAGAGAGTAAAGAATCTGCCTGCAACGCAGGAGACCTGTGTTTCATCCCTGGGTTGCAAACATCCCCTGGAAAAGGGACAAGCTACCCACTCCAGTATTCTTGCCTGGAGAATTCCATGGACAGAGGAGCCTGGCGGGCTACAGTCCACAGGGTCGCAAGGAGTTGAACATGACTGAGCATCAAAACACATCAAAACTTCACTAGATATTTTCATGCCCTTAATCCCAGCGCCCTCAGGTCACAGAGGACTCGTGGCGAGATGCTGCGGGCCTTGGCTGTGCATTTTCCAGGGAGTTCTGTCCTGCGAGCCTGGGCCCCTGAGTGACGTGTCTGGTCTCCCCTTTCAGAGCCGCCAACTTCAGGAACTTCACCTTCATCCAGCTGAGCGGGGAGTTCTCTCGGGGGAAGGGGCTGGACGTGGGCGCCCGCTCCTGGAAGGGCAGCAATGTGCTGCTCTTCTTCTGCGACGTGGACATCTACTTCACTTCCGAGTTCCTCAACACCTGCAGGCTGAACACGCAGCCAGGTGGGCTCCCCTCCCCAGCACCCTTCTCGGCACAGCTCGCTCTGACTACCAGCTCCCACATCAGCCTTCAGCCCCCCAGTGATGGAGATGGGGGAGCTGTCTCATCGATTCCTCCTTTGGTGTTGCACTGGGGGCCTGTTGGTCACCGTACCTCTGGGTTCTCAGTCCCCAAGGCGTGTTCATAATCCCTTTTCTGTTCTCTCCTGGAAGGTCAGCTTCAGGGGACAACCAGGAGCAAGTGTGGTGGGGAGGACGTGGGCTGAAACCACAAGGAGGGCGTGCCCCCAGGGCAGGAGGGGCCCTGAGCAGAAAGAACCCACGGCCCAAAAACTGTTCTCAAAGCTGGAACTCAGTGGCAAGGCCGACACTCAACTGCTCGCCACTGGAATGGCTGTGTCGGTTGTTAAAAACCCTGAAATGCTTCTTTGTCAGTGGGTAAAGAGCAGTCACCCTGGGCTCCCTGAGTCTGTCCTGCTACCTGAGGTCACCCTGACCGACTGCCCCAAGAGCCAGTAGTTAAAGTAGTTAAAGGGTTAAGGTCTGGCAGGGCAGGGGGCATTGAGACCCTCTTTCATACCCATTCCCGCTGATGGTGTCCCAGTGGAGCCACTGGCCATCAGCCTTGGAGCATCACCCTTGTTCTGGGAAGTCAGAAATCCAAGTCTGTCCATCTGGTCTACCTGCTGCAGTTCTAAGCTCTGTCAGGGTCTAGTGAAGAGAAGCAGGGACATGTGTGCTGACGCCAGGGGTGTGTCTGAGGGTTGAATATAAATGATTAATCCTGATAGCTTTATCTGTCCCTTTGAGCGAGTGTGTGTTTTCTGATTTGCAGGGAAGAAGGTGTTTTATCCCGTCCTTTTCAGTCAGTACAATCCTGCCATAATATACGGCCATCACGATGCAGTTCCTGCCTTGGAGCAGCAGCTGGTGAGTGCTCCCCTTGGGGCCTGGGTGGGGGTGCTCTGTGTCGTGTCTGTCGTCCCCAGGGGCGCCGGCCACGACTGGAGGTGAGTGGAAAGCTGGGGGTTGCTCCCTTAAGTCGTTTGTGAGTTGGGCAGATTTTCTGGCGTTTGCTCCAGCACCTCACCCATTGAAAAGTACGTGCAGTATTTAAAAGTGGGAAGGACATAGGAGCAGTACTTTACAGAAAGGTAGTTTCATACCTTCATAGCTTTCTTCTGGCATTTTGGAAGCCAGTATCATTGTATTATGGACGAAGCACATTTTCCCTTTATTATTGCAGCGCGCTACGAGGTAAGAAAAATGAGATTCAGGCTCCGATTGGACAGGTAGAAGATGGAAGTTAGGAAGAGGTGGCTGACCCCCCGGGCACACAGTGAGTGAGGGACGCGGGCCCAGGTCACTCTCCCGCTTACCGTTCCATTAGCATCGGAAGGGTCACCGGCCAGGTGGCTTTCACAGGAGTGTGGGAGGGACTCTGCTGAGATCCTGGTGGACAGGTGATGGGTAGACACAGCACCCAGGCGCTCCTTAAGCCGAGATGTCTTCGTTGGTCCTTTCGGCAGAAAAACCGTGTAGGTTTCAGGAAGATGTGTGAGGCAGCAGAGGGTCCCTGTGCCGCCGGAAGGCGTGGCCCCCAGGGTTGCTGTCACCTGGCTGCCATCGTCTGCAGGGACCAGGGTGCTTGTCTAAAGCCGATGCCGGCTCAGGCTGCAGGAGGGGGCCACTGCCTTGGAGGCCCCATCTCTTGTGGAGAGGTAAAGCCGCACTCTGTTGCCTCTCACGGTGGAGAACAGAAGCCGCCCTGTGACCCGGAGGAGTGCTGGAGTCCCCAGTGCTTTCCTGCAGCGGGAAAGGAAGCGGATTTCACTGAACATGTGTTCTAAGAAATTCTTTTGGAGGGCCGATTCTGTGTTGAAGCTTCCAGATGTAGGAAAACCTGTTGTCTCCAAATTTTCTCTTCCCCCTCATCCTGGGTCCCCTTCCTTTTCTTTTCTGGCAGCTGATATATAATGACCTTTTCCAGAAACTTCCAGCTTGGGCTACTCCAGGCTGGACAAGGGTGATTCTGCACCCCGTCCCAGTTGGAGCCTGACCATCATCCTCTCTTTCCCCAGGGAAGTTTGAGTATCGCAGCTTCTTTGTCCGACTCTGGGTGCTGTGTGTATATGCAGGTGCTTCGCACATCAACAATGGAAGAGTTCTTCACTCCCCAAGAACCAATGTTTACCTATTTACGGGAGATAACCGCCCTTGTTGAGACAGAGAAATTTCACATTTCTTTTCCATAGAGTTCTTAGCTTCTCATAGGGCTCCAGTGGAAATCGAATTCCAGGTTTATTTTCTTTCAACCATTCAGAATAAAAGTTCCTCTGAGTTTAAACAAAGTACTGCTTTGCATTTGACGTTGAATGAGCTTCATGGTTAGCTTCAAATCAAGGCCTTACTTGCTTGCAGGGAATTCATTTCATTGAACAGGTTAAAAATTTCATCCTTTTGTTGCCCTTCCTGTAGGGAAGCCGGAGGATCTGGTCAAACCAGTTTCTCGGATCCTCAGAATGAGTGGTCAAGTCAGAAGCAGAACTCAGATTGCTGTGTCCACAGCTCTGAGGCCTCTGAGCTTTCCTGCAACTTTGACCACTCACCTCCAAGTCCACCTGAGACCTTCACTCTTTCTCCTAGACTCAGCCTGGGTCACACACAGCCAGCTAGAGCTCAGGTCAATACCGGGATTCACTTACCTATTGTGGTGGAAACAGTTTTGTTCAGGATCTAGGTGAGAACAGAAATAGAAGGGAAATGTCAGAGGACAACATCCAACCCCAGAAGTTAATTCGGTGGAGAGTGGACATGTGGGTGCAGAGAGGGGCTAAAATAAAAGGTCGTGATTGGAGGTGGGCGAATTAGGAAAGACTTTCTGCCAGGGGTTCATTTTGGCTCAGTCTTGAAACATCCGACACATACATATTAATAAGTTCTAGAGAGCCTCTGCTGGAACACGTCAGTATCGAGGGGAAGGCAAAGCTCAGTTGCAGAACTCGGATGTGACAGGTGACGGCCACGTCCAGACAAGAGGCAGGCTTTGCCAGTAGCCCTGCTGATGTGACTTGGGAACCAGCTATCATTTCTGGCTGTTGCCTCTGACAGTAGATAACATTTGATAACATTTGCCTGCAGGCAAAGGCGAGAAACCAAACTTAAGGGTACTTCTTTTGTGTTCGCGTTACTTCTTTCTGTACATTTGAGTACAGTTAGTAATCAGCATTAAGTGAAATCACGGGATTTCATACTATCGTGTGACCTATTGAGTTTTAAACCTGAGATAGGCCTTGCTGATGCTTTAGTGTAGAAACAGCCTTCCAAGAAAGGAATAACCCTAATTTAAATAATTGCTAATTTCAGACATCCTCTTTCCTGGTTTGAGCCTCGTCAGTTCCTGCTGAGGCCCCCGGCAAGAAGCTGTCAGAAATCCTCTCTCCTTACACTCCAGTCTCTCTGTCACCTTAGGCCAGAGATGCGATTTCAAAACACAGAGTAATTCTGTTAAAAAAAAAAAAATCTTTGAGGACTTCACTGATGTTCCAGTGGTTAAGATTCTGCGCTTCCAATGCAGGGGACATGGGTTCGATCCCTGGTCGGGGAAGTAAAATCCCACAGGCCCTATGGTGTGCTCCAAATGAAGTGTTCAAAACCCTGTCTGTGAAAGGAGAAGGAGTTGCCTGTCTTCCAGACGTCAGTCCTCCCACGGGGCCTGGTTTGGGTGCCCTCTGATGTCTCAGAACAGAGCTGAGGAGAGATTTCCTTGCTGGTCCCGGCCACACCAGCACAGCCCTGACCCCTGATTCCTTTGGGGGTGAACTGCCATCCACAATCTGACCTTCAGAGTGATCACAGAGGTGTCTGCAGACCCTGGCACCCGGGTGTGACCTGCTGCTCTGCCAGGCAGGCAGCCCTGCCCGGGGTCTCCCAAGCTGCCCGCTCCACCCCCCCGCCCAGGGCCATCTCCTCTCCAGCACTGAGGCCACGATGCCTGGTGTGCAGGCCCGGCCTCAGCTCTCTCTGCTTAGACCCTTCTCTCTCCTTTCGTCCAAAGAGGACTTTGCCACTGGCCCAAATTTCAGTTTAAACTTCTAAGAACTGATAACTGGGCCTGGGCCATCCTTTTGGTCTGTTTCTGTTTGTTCCACTAGCAGACTCTCCCTGAGGACGCAGAGTCCCAATAACGCATGCTGTGTCCGTGGCCTTGGGGCAGCTGGCATTCTCTGCCTGCGTGGTCCCGTGAGAAGGACTGTCCCGCTCACATCACAGGGAGAAGCTTGCAGCTCAGGGGCGGTGCCACTTGTTCAGCAGCCTCCATGCTAGGACGCAGGCCGGGCACTCTCTGACTGCAGCGGCAGAGGTGGGGGCGTGTTCTCAGTTCCCCGTGCTTCCAGGGGGCAGAGGGTCTGACTTCGGGTCACAGCTCCCAGGCTGAGTCCTGATCCAGCACGAAATGCTTCAGAAGAGACTTCATTTTTTAATGCAGGTAAAAGGAGACTGGTGGAAAAGTGTGAGTTACTGTAAGTCTTGGAGCAGGTGGCAGTTGAGTCCATTCTTAAACCCATTCTTTGAAAGCCCTGGCTTGCGAAATACCTTCCTTCTCAAGAAATGGTCTCTGTCACGGCCATGCTGGTGCTGATCGGGGCTTGGGCCTGACTGGCTGAGTGAGTGACAGGGGGCAAGTCATTCCGTCTCCCAGCCCGAGGCCCGTGCACACGCAGTGTAGCATCAGGGCCCAGACCCCCAGGGGCCTAAGGCAGGGTGAGGGGCAACCTGGCCCCGAGACCCGCAGACCAGGGTGTCTGCTGCTCGCTGCGTGATTCCTGGCCCAGGGCAGGCCCTTCCCGGAAGGTGTTTATGGAGCATCCCAGGACATCAGCGGAGCATGGCGCCAGGGAAGAGGCAGGTCTGCAGACCCCAGGCCTGTGGGGTTTCTGGTGACGTGATCCCGGCCAGATGCAGCATTGGTTCTGGGGAGCCTGTCTCTGACATAGCGAAAATATTCTGCCTGAGTATTTGTAGTTTAGTTTACCTTCTGACCCATCATGCTTCTCGCGTGACTGCGGGGAGCCACCTTCCTGCATCTGTGGGGAGAGGCCGATCTGTGCTTGGCGTTCGGTCCTGATCGGAAGTCATCACTCCCGTCGCGTGACCACCATCCCGCGGGATGTGGCCAGCACGGGATTGAGGCGTGGAGACGAGGCTGGCGAAGGGGCGGCGGCCTTGCGACGAGCAGAGCGCTGGAAAGGGTGCGATCCCGGCCGGCGATGCTGCCCTTACGGCATCACCGTCGCCTGCGGTCTCCTCCTCCTCTGACGTGGTGGACATCGCCTGTGTGTGTTGCTGTGCCCTGGACGGGAGCCGGGGGCAGGTTCTAAGAAGTCGAGCCATCTGCTTGGAGCCTAGGAAGGCGGAAGCCTTTCTATCTGTGGGTCCAGATCTCACAGTTCTGGGGTCTCCTTGGTGGACGCCTAGCTTTGGGCTGAGCTCCTCGTGGCTAAGCGTTCCCTACCAGAGCTGCGTCTGTCTCCAGCGGTCGGGCGCTCTCCTTCTCCGGCGGAGGAGTGACTGAGGGCCGGCGCCTGTGCACAGTGGTCCGGGGGCTGCAGGTCTAGCCGTGAAGGAGACCAGAGCCTGTGTTCGCCAGTGGTGGTGGGTGGGTGCGCACAGCAGATAGTAGCAGTCCATCTGCAGGAGCTTTCGGGAACCATGGTGTTTCAGGGAAAACGTAAACTGGCAGGCGGGATGCAAGGTGGGAGCTGACACTGGCGGGGGGTCAAGGTGCCCGCTCTCAGCGGAGTCCCCGTGGTGGGCAACCCTGGCCGGGTGGTGTCCGGTGGGTGTCCAGCCTTTGGAGGCCTGTGAGCCTGGCACATTCACGGGGACCCAAGATGGGCTGTGCAGGCAGGAGCAGATCACCCGGAGCCTCTGTGGGCCCCGGAGGCTCCCCACGGGTTTTATTCTGATCGCCTCAGGGTGGAGGGAGCTAACCCACTGCAGGGCTTGGATGGGGCCGGGCAGCGATCTGACACACACTCAAGGCCCCTCCGGCTCCAGCTGAAGGGCGTGGCCTCGGCCAGCGTGCTGGTCTGGCCCCCGATGGTACCTGCTGAGGGCACCACCAGGTCCATCCCCATGAAGGGCTGAATGTCCACGCGCTCTTCCCACACCAGCTTTCCGTGGCCTGCGGGCTTCAGAGCCCGCATTGAGAAGTGTTTGTGTAGCTCACTGCCTGCCCCCAGGTCACCTTCCTCTGTAGCACTGTCCCCAGGCGAAGGCCACACCGTGCCAGGCTCTGCGTCTACTCAGCGGGTCCTGGCCGGCCACCTCCGTAATCCCTCTTTCTTCCCCAGCACTGGCCCTTGTTTTTCCCACTTGGGGCTTTCTCTCAAATTTCAGGGAGACCTCTGCCCCACATTTGAAGTTGGGGTGCTGGTGTGGCTCTCTCACTGCATTTTTACCCAGGCCTTGTCCCACCGCCAGAAAGGACAGGAGCCATCAGCTGCGGGAGAAACAGTGTCCCTGCCACCGCTGGAATGGAGCAGAAGCCATTTCTAAAAAGGGACGCAGTAGAGATTTTCCTAGGCTTTCCTGCCCTGTGAAATCTCTTCAGCTGATACTAATAAATTATTATTGTTGCTGGGCGCTTATCCTGCAGCAGGCCTTTGTTCTGGAGTCGAGCTGGGAGGACACAGGCCTCCTCCTGGCCCTTCTTCTCCTTGGTCTGGTTCATGCCAGGCAGAGTGCCGATGACCTCTGTGTGTGTAGATTGCAGTGGAATAAGGTGGTCTCATTGGTTGCAGAGTAAAGGGAAATGTTAGGTCCTTCACCGCTTCTGCAGGCCGTTTGTTGAGTATAGTTTAGCCTGTGGAGTGGATAGAGTGGAGCTTCCCAGGTGGCTCAACAGTACAGAATCCGCCTGCAGTGCAGGAGTCCCAGGACAAGTGTGTTTGATCCTGGGCTTGGAAGATCCCCTGGAGGAGGGCGTCGCAACCCACTCCAGTATTCTTCTGGAGAAACCCACAGACAGAGGAGCCTGGTGGGCTACATTCCATGAGGTCACAAAGAGTTGGACACGACGGAAGCAAGGATGCTCACACCCACGAAGTAGAGTGAGCCCTCAGGAATGTGGGCGCAGTAGGGAGTGAGGGCGCAGTGTTTGGGTGCTGGGCTGGACGAGCCCTCGGGCGACTTGCCTCAACCTCCTGATTAAAGAAGAAGAAACAGAGGGACTGGGGGGCCTGCCTGAGGCAGACATGCCCGCCATCGGGCTCGTGGGTCAGGATGTGCCGTTTCCAGTTAGAGGAGACCCAGGCCTGGCGTCCCAGGTGGAGAGCGCAGGAGGGCGGGGGTCCTGCTGAGGGGCCCTCCTTTCCTCCCAGCACCTACGTGAGCTTCCAGAATGAATCCAGAGAAATGACCAGCACGGTCCCAAGTCTGTTTCCAGGCTTACTGCAGCCGCACGTATATAAATCACAACAAAACACCTCTGATGTCTGCTGCTCCTGCAAGGATGTTGGAAATGGACTTGTGAAGTGAGACATGCACAGAGCCCGGCCTGGCTTTTTACAGATGCAGCCTCACCCAGAGGGGACCACCCCTCAACTACTCAGACTGGGGGAGCAGAGGGTACTAAAGCAGTCCATGGATGAGTGGACAGAGCGTGTCCCCAGGACCTGGCCTCACCGTGTCCTCATCCTGGGCCAGCACTGCTGGCTCGGGCTTTCTTTTCATCCCCTGAGGGGGTCCTGTTCACGCCCTTGGGCCAGCTTGGCTGAGTTCCAGGTCCTTCTCTCTCCTTCTTTCAAACGTCCCCAGCCCGGTGTCAGGCCAGACACACAAATGGCTTTTCCACGGTGCTGCCCCAAACTGACCCTCCCCACTGGTCTGTGTGTGTGTGTGTGTGTGTGTGCGTGCGTGCATGCGCGCGCAAGCCTACACCTAAAAACACCCCAGCTAAAGGTGCCAGGAGTCACCGGGTCTGTTGAGGACGGGGGGGTTTGCTGTGCCTGGTCGTCCGCACCCCCACCAGGGGGTGGCTGTGTCAGCGGCCCCCTTCCATGTCCACCCCATCTCCCTCCGTCCAGTGATGGCGCTCTCCCTGCAGGTCATAAAGAAGGAGACTGGATTCTGGAGAGATTTCGGGTTCGGGATGACGTGCCAGTACCGGTCTGACTTCATCAACATAGGTGAGCCCAGAGCCCGTTCCCTGATGAAGACCGTGCGGGTCCCTAAGAAGGCCGCTCCCTGGGAGGTTGCTGCATAAACATGGCTCCAGACCAAGTCCCTCAGGGCTTGGCCCTGCGCCCTCTGCACAGAGCGTCCTCCACGGGGAGAGAATCCCCTGGACGGAAAGGCTGGGAGGGTCCCAGTTTCTCTGTGCTGAGCCTGTGAAAATCCTAGACGTCACTTCAGGTCCCCAGTGTGCAGTCACTGTCAACATGCACACGTGCACACATACGTATGCCGATGCCTACACGCGTGTGCATGCACGCACACACACATCTAGAACCCAGAGGGAAAGGCCCCCCCCCCCGTTGTAGATTGGAGGCCAAGTCTAGAGAGGCAGAGGGACCTCACAGAGAGCCCCATGGGTCTCTTGTCCCTTGGGAGACAGCACGTCACTCCCCCAGGCAGCACCCACTCTCCAGCCTCTAGAGGGAATGGCGTGGATTGTACACGACCAGGGGACGAGTGAACAGGCCAGAGCCGTGATCTTGGGCCCAGGGCCTCGGGTGGTCCCCTGGAGGCCCGTCCTTATGTGGAGACCCCCATCTTTGCGTCTCCTGGGGGTCCCCAGTCTTGCTCTCTCTTCGCCGCCTCCACTCCTGCCCAAGGCCTTGGGCTTCTTGTAAGGTCAGTAAGTCAATCTGAGGAGTTCCAGGAAGTTTGGCAGACAGCAGGGACTATAGGACTCTCAAAAAAATCACGTAACTAAATAAAAGCCCAAGGGACTTCCTGGAGGTCTAGTGCTTAAGACACTAAGCTTCCACTGCAGGGGGCACAGGTTCGATCCCTGGTCAGGGAACTAGATCCTGCATGTGGCACAGCCAGAAAATAGAAACAAAAACCAAAAACAAAAAACACCTAATGCCTTGAAGTTAAGTCCTGTAAGACACAGTATAACACGCAAGGCAAGGGTCTCTGGTGAGTATGCTCAGATTCCCAGCAGGTCACCAGAGGTGTTCTTCGATTTCTCTATAAATGGCCTAAGTTATTATGTGTAAATCTATTTCAAAAATGACCTATTTTAAAACTTTTCTGAAGGAAATTTCCATTTTGAGAAACTCTTGTTTCCTTGCTCTGTGTGCAAGGAAAAGTGATTCTGCGATGATGTTCATTTATCGAATTTGGACTTCAGAGAGGCACAGTGGTCCCTGGTGTGACAACCAAGACTTGAATTTGGGCCCGACTCAGAATCCTGCGTTTCCTCAACTGCCCGGCAGCCCTGCTCACAGGCAGGGGTGTGTCGAGCGCCCACCGGCCCAATTCTGGCTCCATCAGAGCAGCGTGGCCTGGGGGCTTCAGGGAATCCGGCTAATGACAAAGCCACTGAGCGTTGATTGACTGTTTCTTATGCGAGGCCAAGAACTCTGGGGAAGCAAGGAACAGTGGCAAGCAAGTGGCCACTGCTTCCTGGTTCTGTCTGGGACGTGGTGGCTTTAAGTTAATAGGGCGATGTCACCATTCACAAAGGTGTGAAGGAGCCTCTGTGATGTGAAGTAAGATGTGTGAAGTAAAACTTCAGAACTGTGAGGCCAGTCCTTTTGAAGTGACTTCTCTCACCGGCTTGTGGGGGCCACTCAGCTTTGGGGACTCCAGTCCGCAGGAGCGAGGGCGCTTTTGTAGAACATGAATTTTTCACCCCCCGAGCCCTCCCTGGTCTCTCCTCTGCAGGGGCAGGAGGGGGCCACGTTCGAACAGAGTCCCACGAAATTCCGTTCAGAGGTTTGGGCTGGGACCCCCGCGTTGCTATGACGACAGCCCAGCTGCGGCTGCCCAGGCTTCGGGATTCGGCGAGGCGGGGAGGGGTCTCGCGGTCTCCAGGAGCTCGTGCTGGGCCAGGGGGTTCCTGAGTCTCTGATCCCGGCAGACGCGCACCACCCGGACTGGGGGGTCGGGGCGGGAGACCTCCCCAAGCTGCTGCTGCTGAGCGCGCTGGTGCGGGGCGGGGCCGGGCCCGGGCCGGCGTTCAGCCGTGTGTTCTGCCCCGCAGGCGGCTTCGACCTGGACATCAGAGGCTGGGGCGGCGAGGACGTGCACCTCTACCGCAAGTACCTGCACAGCAATCTGGTGGTGGTGCGCGCGCCCGCGCGGGGCCTCTTCCACCTGTGGCACGAGAAACGCTGCGAGGACGAGCTGGCGCCCGAGCAGTACCGGATGTGCATGCAGTCCAAGGCCATGAACGAGGCGTCCCACGGGCAGCTGGGGATGCTGGTGTTCAGGCACGAGATCGAGGCCCACCTCCGCAGACAGAGACACAAGACGGGCAGCAAGAAGTCATGAACGCCCCTTGCAGGGAACCAGGGGTGCGGAGACGCTTTAGTATTTTTTTCCTTTTTGAGTTGCAGCAAGGAAAACTACTGCCCCAAAAGGGCAAGGAAAGCATTCGACTGGTTAGTAAAACGAGGGGGGTTTCTCTCTGCCTGTGTAGCTTATGCAACGGGCATCAAACGCCCCCTACACTTGGCCTGCAGAAGCAGCCCAAACGCCGCAAACCGCGGCCATCAACAGAGACGGCCTCATTGTGAGACTGATGGCGTGGAGGTTGTGATTGTGTTTACAGCAAAGGGAGTGCTGTTCTGCGCTTATTGAAATATTCATGAAGGAAGGGAAGCTTTGTAAAAAGTTCATTAGGATGGAAGGCCAGCATCATGCCTCCCCGTCTGAGGGGTGATCAGCCCTTCTCTGGGGTCTGGGAGCTGAGAGATCAGGATGCCGGCAAGGAAACAGTGTGAAATTCAGATACGCTCATGGTGATCTCCGTGGATATAGTAAGCAAAACCAAATGGACTAAAAGTGAGGAAACAAACTCGTAGCTATTGTATCATCTCCCCCAATGTTAACCAGCAGTAATCTCATCTTTTTGGTTGTAGTTTTAACCATCTCTGTTAATTTTATTTAAAAATGCACTTTTGTTTTTTGCCTTATGAGTTATATTCTGCTTATTTAATTACCCATTTGCAAGCCTTATGAAGAGAGCACAAGTTAGCTACATTTTGGTATTTTCTAAGAAGATACTTTTCGCTGCCTTGCTACAGTTCAGAGCATCAGATTGTGACCCACAGCCGAGGATGTGGCAGACGCTGACCCTGTGGGGACTGGCCGGCAGACGGTCATCAAGGGGAAGGCGTGGCTTGGGGCTGCTGACCACACGGGCACTCGGATACTTTATCTGAAGAGTATTTCCGAAGTGGAGCAACTGAACATCGGAGGGAATGGAAAATGTACTTTCTACCTTAACAGAGAAGGAAACTCATTCAGATTGGTGATAAAAGTCAGAAAACATGTTTTCTCCTCAGGGGAACTAGGGACCACTTTCTTACCTGTTGAAATAAACCAAAGCAGGCTGTATGAACCAAACGTCTCTTCTCTAAGCAGGGTGCTCTTCCCGGCTTCTGGCTTCCACGAGAAGAAACACAAGGAAACGTCTTTAGTGAAAGGTCACTCCACCCGCCAGCGTCCAGTGGGACGGACGATTGTGAGGTGGGCTCCTCCAACCCAGCCAAGCAGCAGTGACTTAATTGTTTTTTAAATTACGCTGTTCTACTCAGTCACCAAGATGCTTCTGAAAATCTCATTTTATTACATTTTAAAACTATTAAAAAAAAATAAATGCAGTTAACATTTAGTGGTTTCTATGTTTATGTGAAAATTATTTACTTATTAGCCAGCACCAGATACAGGAGCTAATTATCTCTCGGGTGCCTTGCCTTCTGTTTGCCCACAATCAACTCATTGTTTAAAAGCTCCAAGAGCAGTCAAGCTGTTGGTGGGGAAAAAAAAAAAAAAAAAAAAAAGCATTGTACTGATTTGTACTGGTAGTTCATAAAATCCAATTAAAACCCAGGACATGAATGGAAGGCGGCATTGGACAGCTAATAAAATGTGATTGGTGGGTACGATTTCTTCTTGAGGTCAGAACACCAGGTCTTTAGTTTCTGGAGATGGGTTTCCTGAGTGTCAACCAGCTCCCCTTGGCTCTGCGGCGTTTTGGGGGAGGTCATTCCCTGACCAGGGATGCCCTGTGTACCCAGCATCCCTGACCCCTCCTCCCACGATGACTGGAGCACCTCTCACCCTGGGGACCACTAAACATTCTCATGTGACCTCCAGGTGACCCCTTGGGGGCACTGATCTAGCAGGAGGGGAGAACCTTGGTGGACAACCTGGCAGTTAATGCAATCTGCTTGTTCTTTTAAAATTTTTTCCTCTGTTTAGTTTTGGCTCTGCTGGGTCTTGGCTGCTGCTCAGGCTTCTCTAGCTGTGGTCTGCGAGGTCTCCTCCCTGGCCGCGGTCTGCGGGGTCTCCTCCCTGGCCGCGGTCTACGGACTCTCCTCCCTGGCCGCGGTCTGCGGGGTCTCCTCCCTGGCGGCGGTCTGCGGGGCTCCTCCCTGGCGGCGGTCTGCGGGGTCTCCTCCCTGGCCGCGGTGCACAGCCTCTCCTCGTGCTGGCGTCTCGTCGCAGAGCACGGGCTCTCGGGTGCTTGGGCTCCTGTAGTTGCAGCTCCCGGGCTCTGGAGCGCAGGCGTAGTCGTTGTGGCGCTTGGGCTTAGTTGCCCCGTGGCACTTGGGATCTGCCCAAGATGTGTCTCCTGCATTGGCAGGCAGATTCTTTACCGCTGAGCCACCAGGAAGCTCTGCTCATCATTTTTGATTAGCAGTTGAGGAGTGGTTTCCGAGGGCCCTCTTATTTCCACACACACAGACTCAGGCCCGAGTCTGTCTCCCCAGTGGGTCTCGGGCTTGGTGGGGCCGACCCTGTCCCTGCCAGCCTGTCTTCCTCCAGGTCCAGAGGCTGCTCTTCAGGCTGGCAGCGGGAGCGTGCGTGTCTGCCAGTGACCTGAGTATCCCCCAGCGGGGCCTCCAGGCCAAAGTCCATGGGTGACCAGCCATTTGGGCAGATGTGAATGGCACAACACAGGTGCCTGAGGCAGACGTTGAGAATTGGATTTTGAAAGACGCTGAGGGTGGATGAAGCGTGTTAGTTGCTCAGTTGTGTCGAACTCTTTGCAACCCAATGGACTGTAGCCTGCCAGGCTCCTCTGTCCATGGGATTCTCCGTGGGTTTCTCACATTGCTGGCAGATTCTTTACCATCTGAGCCCCCAGGGCAAGCCCTAAGAAAAGAGACAGCAAAGTCAATATATATATATATATGTGTGTGTGTGTGTGTGTGTGTGTATCCCTCTTTTTAAAGCTTCCCTTGTGGCTCGGCAGGTAAAAAATCCACCTGCAATGTGGGAGACCTGGGTTTGATACCTGGGTTGGGAAGATCCCCTGGAGAAGGGAAAGGCTACCCACTCCAGTATTCTGGCCTGGAGAATTCCATGGACTCAGTAGTCCATGGGGTTGCAAAGAGTCGGACACGACTGAGCAACTGTCATTTTCTTTTTAAAGCTTATTAGGTAAGGGTTTTATCAAGAGGCAAGAAGCCTCGTTAAGCACATGCAGGAGGGGTCTGTCTTAGCTGGGCCTGTAACACACACCACAGGCAGGGTGGCTTCATCACCCAACGTTGATGTCCCAAGGTTCTGGAGGCTGAAAAGTCCACGGTCAAAGCACCAGCAGACCAGGTGTCCGGTGAGGACTTTTCATATGTCTTCAGGTATTCGAGGGCAAACAGAGGGCTGGCTTCCCTTCCTGTTATTAAAAGGACACTAATCCCTTTGGGAGGCTCCACCCTCGTGACCTAGCACCTCCCAAAGGCTCCACCTCCAAATACCATCTCATCAGGGCTTCTACCTGGGAATCTTGTGGGCACATTCATTCCGTAGCAAGACCTTCCCCAGCTCCCTGCCCAAGACACTTATTTATAAAAGCAGGGTTGCTGATGCCCCCACTGGTGCACGATGTTCAGGGACTCAGCACTCTGCCTTGGACAGCAGAGGCTGGCAGTGATGACCAGTGTCTTCTAAGGAGGAAGCATGTTGCCAGGGAAGCGCTGAGGCTTGGGCTCGTCTGGGGTCCCTTCGAACGCTGCCTCCTTGCCCCCTCCCCCTGTCCTGACTCTATGTAGATTTCTCAGGAACTGGCCTTGGTCCCCTTGCTGGAGCAGGGTCCCTGGTAAAACCTGGGGTCCCGTGCATCAGCCATGTGCGGACCATCCTCGTGAGAACCATCACTAACACACCCCCTTCCTCTTCTCCTCGTAAGCTAAAGCCAGGGACGGTCCTCTGCTGGTCTCCACGGGAGCTGCTTTTGTGCAAGCTGCTTAGATAGGATGCGTCATACTTGCTGTTTCAGTTTAGCATGGCAATTAGTATCCAGGCTTTCCCAGCCACGCACCTGGATTCAAATCCAGGCCTTTCACTTCCAGCCCGTATGATCTTAAAGCTGACAGTCTCCACCCCAGTTTCCTCATTTAGGGTCATGGATGAAATCACATTTATATCATAGGACTGCCTGGGGAATTAGGACACGTCATGAAATGCACTCCACTCCAGTATTCTTGCCTGGAGAATCCCATGGATGGAGGAGCCTGACGGGCTACAGTCCTTGAGGTTGAAAAGTGTGGGACATGACTGAGCAGCTTTCACACTCGCACACGTAGCAGGCTTTCATGTCCGATACCAGCTCCACATTCGCAACTGTGTCTGCTGTTCTTCCCAGCACACCCCGCACTCTTGGGTGTAAGCAGACAGTGGGTCTCACAGGGGACGTTGTGAGACCATCACGCGTGCAGTGTTGCCCTTTATTTTTGTCATTCTGAAAACCATTTCAGTCTACCCGATGATGGGTTACTAGGAGTGTAAAATACAACAAATAGTTTCTTCCTAAAATTCTGTGCTCAGTGATTTGGAATTGGTGACCCCCTCGGCAGAGGCATAGAGGTTTTTGAAGCATAGCTGGGCACCTGTCTAAAGGACAACTGTCTAAAGCAGCTCGTTTCATTACTTCCGTTTTCTAGGCGTAGAAAACCGAGGCTCAGAGTTGGCCGGGAGCTGACCCGGAGGCCCTGCCAGAGAGTGGCCTCGTGTTTCCTCCCAGGACCAGCTCCTGGCCTCCAGCCCCACCTGATGATTCCCCTGGCAGTGGATGGAGACTGGTCTTTGGTGGCTCACGGACACTGAGCAGGTGGCCACTGCCCCCTCCAGCTCTGGGCCATCATTGGATGGGGTGGAGGCCTTGGAAACTGGTCATCCAGTAGGCCCTCAAGGTGTTAAAGCTGGCCTTGAGTTGGGCGGGAGGGGAGGTGGGAATTCTTGCTCTTTGGAAAAGATTTGACATTGTTTCTGAGGATGGCTGATCGGAGAGAGTGCCCTTGTGTGCTAAGTTGCTTCAGTCATGTCTGATTCTCTGTGACCCCATGGACTGTATCCTGCCAGGCTTCTGCGTCCCTGGGATTCTCCAGGCAAGAATACTGGGGTGGGTTGCCATCTCCTCCTCCAGGGGATCTTCCTGATGCAGGGATCGAACCCAGGTCTGTCTCTGCGTTGGCAGGCGGGATCTTCACACTAGCGCCACATGGGAAGCCCTTGGGCGGTTCTTAAAAGAGTGGGTGTGTTTTCCTCCCAACACTCATTAAATAGCTGGCAGGATGCATCATATGTGTGGTCCTTATTTTGATTAGCTTTATACTTGAATTCAAAGCTGTTTCTCCTGGCAGGACTTGGTGCTTTGCTGTTGCTTCCAAAAGCTCAAGCCTGTGCCAGTTGGTTGGGGGGTTTGGGCAGGGGTTTTTTCAACACAGAAAATTTTCTCTCAGTCAGCTGAGGTGCCTTCAAACATCTCGGCATTACGGATCCTCTGCACACGCCCTCTGGAGTAGCCAGCCGTGTGCCCCAGCTGTGTCTGCCTCGCCACTCTTCCGAGGGGAGGGGCTGTTGGGCTGTCTTAGCCTCTGTCGTCACCCAGGGTTGAGAGAGGGCCGGGCCACCTTCATGACCTCTGCCTAAGACGCACCGGTGCCTTTTTAGCTGGAGGTTGGCTGTGCAGATGTCCTGCAGGTGCTGCACGCAGGCAGAACCTGAGTGGGGGCGGGGACGCTGGGTGAACTGGACTCACTCCTCACCTACCTGAGGGTCAGACACGTTAGCTTGAAGCCAGCCGAGGACAGTGCTGCCGGCACCTCCCTGCCTCCATCATGAGTCCCATAGCCTCTAACCTCGCTGCAGGCACCTCCCTGCCTCCATCATGAGTCCCATAGCCTCTAACCTCGCAACTGACCCCCTGCCTCAACCACCTCCAGCTCCGGGGTTTACGGGTCTACAACAGCTGACCTCACCTCTCCGGCTGGGATGGCTAACCTCGTTTGAAAAGAATGAGAAGAATAAATGGAAATTAAAGGCACACTCCACCAAACCTGTTTCTTGATAAATTTATGAGGGTTGAAATTGTATCAAGGATCTTTTCTGATGACGAAAGTATGAAGCTAGAAATCAATTAAATGAAGAGAAAAATCACAGATATGTGGCGATTAAGCAGCAGACTACTGGGCCAAAAAAGAAATCGAAAGAGAGATTTGAAAAATACTCGAAACAAAAGCAGAGGTGTGATATACTAAAATTTATGGGATGCAGTAAAGGCGGTTGAAAGAAAGTTCACAGCAATGAATGCCCACCTCAGGAAGCAAGAAAAGCCTCAAAATAGCAACCGCAAGGAACTAGAAAAAGAAGGATGAAGTTTAAGGTTAGTAGAAGGAAGGCAATAACAAAGAACAGAACGGAAATAAATGAAATAGAGACCAAAAGAAAAATAAAGGCAATAGAAAAGGTCAATCACATTAAGAGCTGGGCTTATGGAAAAATCAACAAAATAGACAAACCAGCAGCTAGCCTCTCCAGGAAGAAGAGAGGACTCAGATAAAATCAGAAATGAAAGAGGAGAAATTACAACTAATAGGTTAAAATACAGAGGATCACAAGAGACTACTGTGAATGATTATGTGCCAACAAACCAAGCAATCTAGAAGAAATAAATAAATTCCTAGAAATATCAGTTCAGTTCAGTCGCTCAGTCGTGTCCAACTCTTTGCGACCCCATGAATCTCAGCACACCAGGCCTCCCTGTCCATCACCAGCTCCCGGAGTTCACTCAGACTCACGTCCATCGAGTCCCTGATGCCATCCAGCCATCTCATCCTCTGTCGTCCCCTTCTCCTCCTGCCCCCAATCCTTCCCAGCATCAGGGTCTTTTCCAATGAGTCAACTCTTCGCATGAGGTGGCCAAAGTACTGGAGCTTCAGCTTTAGCATCATTCCTTCCAAAGAAATCCCAGGGTTGATCTCCTTCAGAATGGACTGGTTGGATCTCCTTGCAGGCCAAGGGACTCTCAAGAGTCTTCTCCAAGACTCTTTTGAAGAGTCTTGAAGAGTCTTTTGAACCACAGTTCAAAAGCATCAATTCTTTGGCCCTCAGCTTTCTTCAGAGTCCAACTCTCACATCCATACATGACTACTAGAAAAACCATAGCCTTGACTAAATGGACCTTAGTCGGCAAAGTAATGTCTCTGCTTTTGAATATACTATCTAGGTTGGCCATAACTTTTCTTCCAAGGAGTAAGCGTCTTTTAATTCCATGGCTGCAGTCACCATCTGCAGTGATTTTGGAGCCCCCCAAAATAAAGTCTGACGCTGTTTCTACTGTTTCCCCATCTATTTCCCATGAAGTGATGGGACCGGATGCCATGATCTTCGTTTTCTGAATGTTGAGCTTTAAGCCAACTTTTTCACTCTCCTCTTTCACTTTCATCAAGAGGCTTTTTAGCTCCTCTTCACTTTCTGCCATAAGGGTTGTTGTCATCTGCATATCTGATGTTATTGATATTTCTCCCGGCAATCTTGATTCCAGCTTGTGTTTCTTCCAGTCCAGCGTTTCTCATGATGTACTCTGCATAGAAGTTAAATAAGCAGGGTGACAATATACAGCCTTGAGGTACTCCTTTT
>SJXQ01006656.1:0-39015 GCA_006408695.1 Aepyceros melampus | reverse complement strand
AAGTTAAATAAGCAGGGTGACAATATACAGCCTTGACGTACTCCTTTTCCTATTTGGAACCAGTCTGTTGTTCCATGTCCAGTTCTAACTGTTGCTTCCTGACCTGCATACAGATTTCTCAAGAGGCAGGTCAGGTGGTCTGGTATTCCCATCTCTTTCAGAATTTTCCACAGTTGATTGTGATCCACACAGTCAAAAGCTTTGGCATAGTCAATAAAGCAGAAATAGATGATTTTCTGGAACTCTTTTGCTTTTTCCATGATCCAGCGGATGTTGACAATTTGATCTCTGGTTCCTCTGCCTTTTCTAAAAGGAGAAGGCTTTCTTATCTCTTCTTGCTATTCTTTGGAACTTTGCATTCAGATGCTTATATATTTCCTTTTCTCCTTTGCTTTTCGCCTCTCTTCTTTTCAAAGCTATTTGTAAGGCCTCCCCAGATAGCCATTTTGCTTTTTTGCATTTCTTTGCCATGGGGATGGTCTTGATCCCTGTCTCCTGTACAGTGTCACCAACCTCATTCCATAGTTCATCAGGCATTCTATCTATCAGATCTATACCCTTAAATCTATTTCTCACTTCCACTGTATAATCATAAAGGATTTGATTTAGGTCATACCTGAATGGTCTAGTGGTGTTGCCCACTTTTCTTCAATTTAAGTCTGAATATGGCAATAAGGCTTTGCAGGCAAACTAATATTTGACAGTGTTGAACCCCTGCTCTATCTTCAACTTATTAGCCCTAGGGCCTTGAGGAGGTTATACCTCAACCAGGAGATCAACCCTGGGATTTCTTTGGAAAGAATGATGCTAAAACTGAAGCTCCAGTACTTTGGCCACCTCATGCGAAGAGTTGACTCACTGGAAAAGACCCTGATGCTGGGAGGGATTGGGGGCAGGAGGAAAAGGGGACGACCGAGGATGAGATGGCTGGATGGCATCACGGACTCAATGGACGTGAGTCTGAGTGAACTCCAGGAGTTGGTGATGGACAGGGAGGCCTGGCGTGCTGCGATTCATGGGGTCGCAGAGTCAGACACAACTAAGTGACTGAACGGAATGGAAAGCCTGTGTTCTTTCCACAAAGTATACTGCACGCCTCTCTCCAATGGAAGAAATTGTACACTAGGTCCAAATATTAGGCACACTGATCCTTATTGAAAAGAACAAGTTCATCATATAATTTTGCCACCCTCTACAAAGCCAGCTGCTATAAACAGTATGAAATTTATGAAAGTTCAGAAGTGTTCCCACTTTAATAACACAGTATTTCTCAAAAATAATTTACATGCTCTATAACACTCTTTATAAATAGCAAATAAATAGATAATCCTAAGTGACAATATGTGGGCAGATAATGAATCACTTGGAAATACTGTGTAGATTTTACATAGAAAATATTTTCATCCATGAAAAGATTTGGAATTTCTTAACCCTTTGCTGTGTCTTGAAACCACAGCAGGAAGCACTGACAAACTAATAATCTGATAAACTCAATTCTCTACACAGCAGGAGTGAGAGCTCTTCATCTTACAACAAGAGTTTGGATGACTTTTTACAGAGTGGGAAAGAAAATTATACTCCTCTCCCACATATCAATGGAAATGCTTCCCATGGAGTGACTCAGTCTGAAAACTTAAACAGGAGCATGCACTCAGCATGCTGTAGGCAGCCACAGCGGGCTTCGCATTAGCTGCCTTGAGCATTTGTGGGGACAACACAGATCTGAGGCTGCCAACAGCACCAGAAGCTTCTACCTTGTGGGAAAAATTTGGTCCTATAGCAGAAAAAAAGACATTGGTTCTTCATGCTCCAAAATGTGGCACTTTTTAACTCGATCATCAACAATATGTTCAAACAGCCAACAACACATTCCCTCCTTCTCTATTAAAATAATGATTGTAAACAGCTACATTACTTGCAACTCACAAGGCACTGCTCTCATTACTTGACATATATTAACTCATTCAATTTAATACTCACAATATTTGACATATTTATTATTTTTCCCATTTTAGAAGTATGAAATTTGGGACACAGAGATGTTATATAACTTTTGAAAGTCAGACAAAGTACTCTGTACTTTGCTGTACTATGGGGGGACCAGGACTGAACACAAACTGTCTGATGTTGCTAGCTGCCTAACCAGGAATGCTATGCCAATATCATTTAATTTTTCCCCAATTAATTATGAGGAAAGCCTAGAAGTTGAAATAACATGTATAGTTGCAGGGTATAATGGACTAAAATTTGTGTCTCCTGAATGCATATGTTGGAATCCTATTTCACAATATTGAGGGGAGGGGGGTTGTGGTTAGGAGGTAAGAGGCTTCCCTGATGGCTCAGCCTTAAAGAATCTGCCTGCTCTGCAGGAGATGCAGGAAACCCCGGTTCAATCCCTTAGTCAGGAAGCTCCCCTCGGGGAGGAAATGACAATTTCTCCTGAGGTCCTAAAGCTAGAACTCTGATTAGAGCCTTTATAAGAATCCCAGGAGAACTTGCTGCCCCTCTTGCTCTTTCGACCATGTGAGAATACAAGAAGCTGACAGTTTCCAGTTCAGAAGAAGACCTTTATCAGAATCCATGCCAGGCACCCTGATCTCAGAATTCCAACCTCCAGAACGATGAGAAATAACTTTCTATTCTCTATAAGTTACCCAGTCTGTCGTATTTCATTTTAGCAGCCTAAACAAAGTAAGACACGATATATTATGGCAATTGTGGAGAGCACTCAAGGTCAGATAACTTGAGGAAAATATCTATATGGTATTATAGGACTAACACTGAGTGATTTGGTTTTGTGGGGGTAAGAGTTCCATGAATTCATTCATCTCAACCATGAAATTGACAACCACACCTTCATTCCCCAAAAGCATATAAAACACTTATTTGAAATATATCACATATAACCTTGGCATGCTACAAATATAGACTTAAGTTAATAACTTTTAAAAATTGAGTCATTTAATATATACAAACAATTTCTTATTGAAATTCACAAAACAATTAAAATCAAGAAAGCAATTAAAATCTAATATAGCATGTTTCTAATAGACTATGGAAGAATGTCACTTTGGCAACATTGCATGGCAACATGAAAAATCTGATCCATAAAGGCTGCAAATAAACTGAGACATGTACTGAATAGCATGGAAAATATATCCCTTTTATAACCTTCAGGCTAATAAATTTGTTTCCAGTTATGTTTTGACAATGGCAATTTATTACACAAAGATACATCCTAATCGTAATGGTCTTTGCTTTTTAATTATACAGGAAACTTCAAGGATTATATCTAACACTTTTTATTGCTGTCGAGGTTATTTTGAGAAGAAGTTTAATGATCATGGAACCAGCACTATTTATTTCTTTACAGTTAACTTGTCTTCTTAAAAAATCTGCTTTAATAATGTTCTTATACTAACTGGGTCATTGCTCACTATTTTATTGAATGCCCATTAGCCTTTGTCTCAATAGGTTACAACTTTTACATTTGACAATTTTTATTATACCTGTCATAAGTATTTCTGCAAATTTATTACAAAATGAAGTATTTTAATGATGTAATTAAATGTACTCCCATATTCTTTAGCCAATAAAATAAAAGTAGTGGTCAATAATATATTTAATACTTTAGCATTAAATTCTACTTATCAGTTCAAATGCAATTTTAATATTTGAGCAAAAGTTGTTCTAAATAATAATTTAGCTGCTGTGGCAATAATTTATCTATTTTTATATTATTAGTGCCTCCATAGGTATGTTTCCTGTAGGTGTCTAAGCACTGGAAAATATATTTTAAAAGTCCAGCTAAGTTCAATATAACCTAAGCAAAACCATTATGTTCATTTTACTTGGGGAATTACGTCACCAAACTCCCCTGTCTTTCCAATCAAATTTTTAGAGCTGAAATCTGCTTCTCTCTCTCTCAATTCTCATATTTTATTATTGCCTAAATTCTCTTCCATTAGTTTTAATGATATAATATTAAATCTATGTTTTTATTATCATCTTTCTCCATTCAAATTTTTAGTTTACTACAGTAGCTCACTGCCATAATTTCAGTCTATTTCAAATACTACTTTCATATTTGCAAATTCAAATTCTTGGGCTATAGTGCTGTTCATAACAATCAACCCTTAGCATCCTACAAAACTTTTCACTGTCTAACTCAAGTTGGGTATTGTATATTTTAATTCCATCTCAGTTTTACAGCCTTAATTCACTCACTTCTTTAATTTGTGTTGTAGCTAAATGTGGCTCATCTCTTTCTCAAATATATGCAAAATATTTCTTTTAAAATATATCATTTGTCTGCAGGTACCTTGTCTTTTTCTTAAATTCATTTCAAATTCCTCTTTCATGAAGATTTCACTTTCTCCCTATCTCTAAACTTTGCTTGTAGCCCTTAGATTATATTTTATCTAGATCTAGAGTCATTTATCCATCAGTTCCTAGCCTTCATTAAACTGTAAATCCCCAAAATGCATATCTTCATTTCCCACCATGCCAAGCAGAATACTCCTCGTAAAGATATTCAGAAATATTTACAGTAAAGAGCATATAAAAATTAGAAAACATAGGTAAACTAATTTTTCAGTTTCAGTTCAGTCACTCAGTCGTGTCCACTCTCTGTGACCCCATGAATCGCAGCACGCCAGGCCTCCCTGTCCATAACCAATGCCCGGAGTTCACTCAGACTCACGTCCATTGAGTTGGTGATGCCATCCAGTCAACTTCAAAACTACTGAGTATAAACATGCTGACAAGAATTCAGCCATTCTGGACTAAACTGTCCTCATGAGATAAGTAGATGAACCATGCTTTAAGGGGCTCCAAACAGTTTTTGAAGCTGGGACCACATTTTGATATCAATTATTAATTATTAACTAATTAATAATTAATTATAAATAATTTTAATTATAATTTATTTTAGTTAAAATTAAAATTTTTAATTATAATTATCATAATATAAATTAATTATAAAATAATTAATAATTAATTAATGATATCAATTATTTGCCCTCCTCCTCCCAATTTGGTAGTTGCTGTTTGTTTTGTTTTGTTTATTTTTAATCATTATTGATGGAGAAAACTCACAGGTTCTTATAGGAATTTGCATCTTCCTTGCAAATACCCATCAGCACTCTCAAAACCTTACCCAGAACACTTCAGCCTCCAGTTAGAAAGACTGGAATACCTATTTATTGGCCTTTTCAGATAAACAGACATTCTAAGACAGTTCCTGTCTTATAATATGTACCCCATAAATGTCAGTCGTCTTATCACTCACCTATCTACTTATTATTATTCAAGATCCCTCATTTGAGTTTAATCCTTTTCTCCACCTGTCCTTCAAAACATCATTCAATTCATTCTTGTCACTTCTCTCCTACACACCCCAGCTCTTGGCATAAGCATCTCTAGCCAGCTGCTCCACCTTCTGCCTCCTTCACTACTGTGTGCCATTGGTTCTTTCTCGCTGCCCATTTCTTGCATTTTCATCACTCATAATCACCATTTTTATGACATTCTCTGCTTATTTTTTCTCTACTCATCATGCTCCCAGCAACCTTTTTCTGCTTTCTATTTCTTAGTTGCTTCATTCTCTCTAATACCTTGACACAGCTGCCCCCCATACTTACAGCTGAAACTCAATTTGTGAAATATGTAAATTTTTGAAAATCCATGGTAGAAACAATAAATATAATCCTGTTGTTTATGTGTAAAGATAACCATGTTTAAAAATTGCACACTATAAAGCAAATCACCATGGCTTATCTTCATATTAATACACACATGCTAATACCTTCTCTTTCTTTTACAATCTCTCATTCTATTCTTTATTTTTATTTTACAACCTCTTATTACACATGTGGGATTGGCCACAATTTATCTAAGACTCTCTATTCCCAGTCTTATAGAAATGTTATGCTAACAAACAAGGGAAAAAACAATTCACTTTTCCTCTTACTTCTGCTAATCCTTCTTCTTGGTTACAGACTCACCAATCTCTATTCTCCCAAACTGCTCTATCCTTTGCATCACACCTATTACAGCTGGAGGGTTCCCAAGCTCAGTTTTGCATCTAACATCCAGTTCATTTTCTTCTAGATTTAATGATTTTGCTTTTCCTCATGCCAAACAAGTAGCTTCAAGTCCACTTACTTGCAAACACAAAAGACGTTTATCCCAATGTGAACAGGACCTATAATCTGTTATTGAAGGTATATAATATGTCATTTAAAATAAATACCAAGTACAATCATATCAATATGAATACTTACACTCAGCATATTTCTGAAGCTGGGAAAATTCTGAGGGGCTGAGATGGGCCCACTTTTCCTGGTTTGTCATGGTGGTGGACAGGAGATCTCTTACATACCAGGTGAGGAATTCTTAATTCAGATTTTGGCAGAATTTAGGCTTCAAAGTTTCCACATGGCATGTTTCATTATAAAATATGTCATGCTTTCAAACTATGCAGTCTGTCAACATGAGACCACTGTGGATATGAGTTTGTAGTTTCAATAAGATATTAAATCACTGTAGAAAGAAAAACATAAAGATTGAAAGATTAGCATTATTAAATGAAGAAAAAAACTGACAAGTTATAGAATTCTAAAGATTTTTAATCCCTAAATAACATATTTCAAAGTTACTCTATTTTGCATAATAATATTTCATTGTTCACTCTTTAATGGCATTTTATATACATTTTCTAATACCAAATCATAGAAGAAATATGATTAAAAATACAAAGTGTGAAGAAAATTTTATAAGGTCTAATATCATACAAGTAGTTTTTTTATGTTGTTCAGCTTTATAAACTCCATATTCCAAGAGCAAAGAAAGGTGTCATTTTTATCAGTCTTAATTATCAGTATTTAAATATCTAAATGAATGTTCTATTTAAATCAAAATTTTTAAATGAAGCTAAGTAAGATCTAAGTTACCTATACAAACAATCTGATGCTCTGTCAATTTTCTAACAACGGTTTGGAATGGTAATCAATGGTAGCACAGATATTTGTGCTTGTGTGTGTGTGTGTGTGTGTGTGTGTGTGTTCAGTCACTCTGTTATGTCTGACCCTTTGTGACCCCATAGACTGTACCCTGCCAGGCTCCTCTGTCCATGGGATTTTCCTGGCAAGAGTACTAGGGTGGCTTGCCATTTCCTCTTGCGGGGGATCTTCCCAACTCAGGGACAGAACCTTCGTTCCTGCCCTACAAGCAGATTCTTTACCACTGAACCACTGAGGAAGCCCACAGCATATATATGTACAATTATGCATATCAGTATGGGAGTCGTATAAACTGACTGTTTTCTTAGCAGTAAAAAAGAAATTAATTTTACTATGTGTAAAACTCTCAATAAAATTTACCAAACTGAAGCAATTTCCAATGTCTGACAGACTTTCATAATGAGAGTAGATAGAACGACTGTGAATCATGCTTAAAAATAGACTCCTAGGTTGTCATGGCCCTCATTCCCTGCAACGTCTATAAAAGCAAACAAAATGAAAAACCATCTGGCTTTAACTTTTTATCAGAGACAGTAATCAATCGCTCAGTGACCCACCAGACTGGCACTGTAATCATTATCAAAACTAAAATATTTAGAAACAATTACTTAGATATTTATGCAATTAAATCGCTGGAGGGCTTAAGTACATAGATGTCATTACCTAAAGGCATGGAACCTGTATTTGGCATTAGTGCCTAATCTTTTTTCAATATCTCTTTACTCTCCTCCACTATCAACCCTACAACCTTACTGTCATATTCTGTCATCTTACCCTAAAGAAAAAAACAACAAATCTCTTTGTGTTGGTCTCATATGTTTAGGGTTCTGGCAATTAGTTTTACTAGGTGATAGTTTGCTTTTAAATGGAAAAAAAAAAAAAATAAGGATACCAATGCATTAACAGAGGACAAATTGCTAGATCTCTCCCCCCCCCACCACCCAGGATATACTCTTTTTTTTTGGGGGGGGATATACTCTTATATCACAACCATAACATTGTGGAAGCAACACAAACTAAAAGAAATGAGACTCTGTGATAGATAATTTTGCGCTTTGCACCCCGTTTCTTTCTGCTGATTTCATCCTTCACATTGATTTCATCCTGACTCTTTGCTTCTCTCCAGTTAGATGCCATTTTGGTGGAACTGTAAAACAAGGTGCCCTGTTGTATCCAGAGGGAGACAGATGATTCAGTAACATTTTGATCATCAGACTCACCTCATGGGGCTTTAACTGTTGAACGGAGCTATGCAAGAACAGCATGAAAATAGCTCTGGCTTTAATGATTATAGCAATAATGAGGATACCTGTCCCTATTTGACCCTGACGTTCTAGGTATCCTGTCACTTCTGAAGGTATCATTATTTTAATAACAAGTAAGCAGGCCAGAATCAGTTTCTGTTACCCACAAGTTAAAAACCTAAACTGATGACAATAGCAGTTCATTAATTTATTCCAAAGAATGTTTACCAATCTCTTGTGTGCTTGAAAGCATTCCAGACACCAGAAATATAACAAAGAAACACATAAAAGATGAAAATAAGGCAATTTCAGCAATGTGTCAGTGTTACTAAGAGCCTACAGTATACAGAACACTCTCCTGACAGCATTTATGTGTTGGATTATTCAGTTCAGTTCAGTTGCTCAGTCGTGTCCAACTCTTTGTGACCCCATGAAGCGCAGCACGCCAGGCCTCCCTGTCCATCACTAACTCCCGGAGTCCACCCAAATCCATGTCCACTGAGTCGGTGATGCCATCCAACCAGCTCATCCTCTGTCGTCCCCTTTTCCTCCTGCCCCAAATCCTTCTCAGCATCAGAGTCTTTTCCAATGAGTCAGCTCTTTGCATCAGGTGGCCAACATATTGGAGTTTCAGCTTCAGCATCAGTCCTTCCAATGAGCACCCAGGACTGAGCTCCCTTAGGATGGACTGGTTGGATTTCCTTGCAGTCCAAGGGACTCTCAAGAGTCTTCTCCAACACCACAGTTCAAAAGCATCAATTCTTCAGTGCTCAGCTTCCCTTATTGTCCAACTCTCACATGCATACATGACCACCGGAAACACCACAGCCTTGACTAGAGGGACATTTGTGGACAAAGTAATGTCTCTGCTTTTTAATATGCTGTCTAGGATGGTCATAACTTTTCTTCTAAGGAGCAAGCGTCTTTTAATTTTATGGTTGCAGTCACCATCTGCAGTGATTTTAGAGCCCAGAAAAATAAACTCAGCCACTGTTCCACTGTTTCCCCATCTATTTGCCATGAAGTGATGGGATCAGATGCCATGATCTTAGTTTTCTGAATGTTGAGCTTTAAGCCAACTTTTTCACTCTCCTCTTTCACTTTCATGCTCAAACTACCTCACAATTGCACTCATCTCACACGCTAGTAAAGTAATGCTCAAAATTCTCTAAGCCAGGCTTCAGCAATGCATGAACCGTGAACTTCCAGATGTTCAAGCTGGTTTTAGAAAAGGCACAGGAAACAGAGATCAAATTGCCAACATCCACTGGATCATCGAAAAAGCAAGAGAGTTCCAGAAAAACATCTATTTCTGCTTTATTGACTATGCCAAAGCCTTTGACTGTGTGGATCACAATCAACTGTGGAAAATTCTGAAAGAGATGGGAATACCAGACTACCTGACCTGCCTCTTGAGAAACCTATATGGCAGGTCAGGAAGCAACAGTTAGAACTGGACGTGGAACAACAGACTGGTTCCAAATAGGAAAAGGAGTATGTCAAGGCTGTATACTGTCACCCTGCTTATTTGACTTCTGTGCAGAGCACATCATGAGAAATGCTGGATTGGAAGGAACACAAGCTGGAATCAAGATTGCCGGGAGAAATATCAATAACCTCAGATATCAGATGACACCACCCTTATGGCAGAAAGTTGGATTATTCAGTCTTTACTAAACAGCTCTGTGAGGCACTAACAGTCTCCCATTTTGACAAATGAAGAAACTGACATACCTGTTAGGAATCTGACAGGACAGAGACTGCTAGAAACCCACACAATACCCACTCTTTCTTGCTTTCTTCATAACAAGAAACCTAATTTTATTAAATGAAAATTTATCCACCTAAACAGATTCCTTTGGTTCTTTGCATGAAGAAGTGCTCAGTGAGACGTGGCAGATGTCGGGTGAGATATATAGGAAGGTTCTATTTTGAGAAAAGAGCTGGAAAGTGCTCTTTTAATCTCTTCTCTCTGCCTCCAACTTCCTACCTGGAATGTTGACACACTGGCTACAAATCAGCAGTTTCTTATACTAGTGAGATAACTTTTAGAATGGCAGCCATAAGCTAAGAGTGGCATAAAGTAGACCAAGGCTAGGCAAACAACTGATTACAGAAAATATTGGCTCACCAGCTATTTATGTAAATAAAGTTTTACTGGAATGCAGAGAAACCTATTAGAGAAACCAATAAGAGGCCAATTTTTTATAGAATTTCAATGCTAAATAGAGAGGTTGGGGCACTATTCTGAAGGTAACAAGGAACAAAAAGAAATACAGGAAAGGTGAGAATCCTGATTACTTTGGGAAAATGTCATTTTGGAAAAATGTCAACGTCTTCATTTAGTTTCTCATTCACTCGGATTGTGATAGCTTCTTAACCTGCTCCCCTGGTCTCTCTACTCTCCTTAACATGGCCTGTCCATGGGTATTCATGAACTGACATGATTCCAGAGGTCTGTCTGATAAATTACCAACGAGCTAATTAGAATTACAATAGTAATTTATTAATTAACTACAGGATTCCATCTGGATATCTGCTCTGAAATTTACTAAAATTCCTGTTAATTTGGTATAAAAAAACTCGAATTTAAAATGATGCATTAAGAGTAAAATAAGTCAGAAAGAGAAATACAACTATCGTGTATTAACACATATATGTGGAACCTAGAAAAACGGTACAGGTGATCTATGTGCAAAGCAGAAATAGAGACACAGGCGTAGAAAATAAATGTATGGACACCAACGGGGGAAGTAGGGTCGTGGAATGAATTGGGAGATTGGGATTGACATATATATATACATATTATTGATATTATGCATAAAGTAAATCACCTACATATAAAATAGATCACTGATGAGAACCTACTGTATAGCACAGGGAACTCTATTTAATGCTTGTGGTGACCTGAATAGGAAGGGACTCCCAAAATGGGGAATATATGTATACACATAGCTGATTCACTTTGCTATAACAGCAGAAACTACTAACACAAACTGTAGAGCAACTATACTCCAATAAATATTTATTTTTAAAAAAACTGATTAACTAACATTCTTCAGATCTTTACACAAATTATGTTTTCTCAGTAAAGTCTCACCTGGTCATTCAATTTACACTTGAACGTTCATACACATCATCCCTCCATTACACTTTTGTTTGGAATTCAACATCTTATTATCAAATGTTCATATTAAATTTATTATCAAAAAGAGACATGTCTGACTCTTTGCAAACCCATGGACTGCACAGTCCATGGAATTCTACAGGCCAGAATACTGGAGTGGGTAGCTGTTCCCTTCTCAAGGGGAATCTTCCCTACACAGAAATCAAACCCAGGTCTCCCACATTGCAGGTGAGTTTTTACCAGCTGAGCCACCAGGGAAGCTGAAGAATACTGGAGTGGGTAGCCTATTCCTTCTCCAGGGGATCTTCCCGACCCAGAAGTCAAACCAGGGTCTCCTGTATTGCAGGTGGATTCTTTACCAGCTGAGCTATAAATTAAGTAACTAAAAATACTTACTGAACTTCCCTTTCATTGGAGCCATATTTATTAGATTTTGAGTCACCATCCTCTCCTGTGCTCTAAGATAGAAGTTCCATGAAGGCATGGATTTTTATCTGTTCACTGCTGGTTCACAGGGATTAGAAGAGTGGTTGGGATATGTAAATATTTATAAAATGAATTCACTTAAATGCTTTTTTCCATAATGAAAAACAAGGACAGGGCAATTAAAAGTAGGCCCTGACGTTGATAAAGACAAAATGGCTCATAAAGAAGGAGTCAGGAACAGAAGTCACCAAAGGTTTCACTTTCCCTAAAGCCACCTCCCCTCCCTTCAACTGACTGGACATAAACAAAATAAGTTGAGCTTAGAGATACAAAGCTTTTACAATTAACAAAAAAGCTTCACTTCCCATAGCTTCTGTGTTTGGTTGTTAAATATAACTGACTTTGTATAAATGAGCATTTCCAAAGGATGCCATAACTGAGCTGTCAGTTAAGCAATACATAATAACAAAACTTACACATGAGCACCAGGACAATCTATAAATTACATTAGATATTTAACAAAAACACTACTTAGCTTTTCTTTATTTAGCATTACCTTGTCACCTGAGGTCTGCACTTTTTGTATCAAGGACAGGATTTCTGAATTGATCTAATCCATTTGCATTTCAGCAAGAGGTATTTAGAGGGTAATGACATCCCTGAAGGACTCAAAATAAGTTCTCTGGTTCTTTGATCTGGTTAATTCCAACAACAGTATGCTCTGAATAGACTTTCTCCTTCTGACTCTTCTCCTAATGGAAGCCTTTTGATTTTCACAATTCTGGTTATTTCCAACTCTCACCAAATGAATGAAATGCAGCCAAATAAGAAAATAAGTAAGAGTGGGGTAAAAATGAAGATGCTTTTCCTAATCAAATGTTTTAAACTAGATGAACTAACATATCATATTTCCTAAGCAAATATTTTAAACTAGCTGAAATAATGTATCATAAGTATGCAAAGAAAAATGTTGCATGTGTAATATTAAATCAAGAGGCATAGCTATGCCTCAGAAGGAGGTGGAAATAATGGCAAAATTCCCTTATAGTCTCTGCCTCTGTCTAAAAGTATACAAAGAAAATAACAGTACTCAGCTGAGATTTCTTGTGACTTTTTCAACAGACTTCCTGTTTTCCTGCATGGGGATTCCTCTGGGCACATAAAATGAAAGTCAGGAAGAACCCACTCTGCTGGCTGTTGGAGTGCATTCTCAACTAGTCAATGGATATGCCACTTTGCTTAGTTGGTGATAGGAAATACTTATAGTGGAGGAGTTGGAGAAGGCTCTTTGGCTTGTTGTACCTGAATTAAAACATTTCTCCAGAATTAGGAAAAGAAATCAATCTCTTCACGAATAAGGCAAAACCAATGTCTAGATAAGGGGCTTCCCTGGTGGTTGAGGGGTAAAGAACCCACTGAGCCATTCAGATTCAATTCTTGTGTCAGGAAGATCCCCTGGAGAAGGAAATGGCAACCCACCCTAGTATTCTTGCCTGGAAAATCCTATGGACAGAGGAACATAGCTGGCTAAGTCCATGAAGTCACAAAAAGAATCAGACACAACTTGGTGACTACTGCTGCTGCTGCTGCTGCTGCTGCTAAGTCACTTCAGTCGTGTCCGACTCTGTGCGATCCCAGAGATGGCAGCCCACCACGTTCCCACGTCCCTGGGATTCTCCAGGCAAGAACACTGGAGTGTGATGCCATTTCCTTCTCCAATGCATGAAAGTGAAAAGTGAAAGTGAAGTCGCTCTAAACAACAACAATAACAACATCTAAATAAATGGATCTGATTGGCTGGATGTATGTTACTCACATTAAATGTACATTTCTAAATAATTATTCAAAGTCAGTGTGTAATGACTCCAATCACTAAATAATGTTACTACATGCTAAGGCACACTGAAGACTCCATGTACATGAATTCTGATGATTGAAAACATTTACTGGGTTTCAAGGGTCATAAATCCCCAAAAATAAGGTAACCCATGGAAAAATCACAGGAGTGAAAAAGAAGAGCCAAAATATCAATCGTAGAATTTCTGAAATAAAAATAGGATGAAATTAAATGGAACACTAAAGTTATCACTTGGTTTATAATTATTTGTTCATTTATCTATGAAAAGAAGTATAAATTGAGACCCAGTAATATGATAGAACTAACACCCAAAAAAGATGTCCTTTTAANGTTGGATGGCATCATCAACTTGATGGACATGAGTTTGAGTAAGTTCCAGGAGTTGGTGATGGATAGGGAAGCCTGGTGTGCTGCAGTCCATGGTGTTGCAAAGAGTTGGACACGACTGAGTGATTGAACTGAACATGGAAAATACTTATGTTAAAATTCAACATCATTAGTCTTTAGGGTAATTCAGATTGAAACAACAAGGATCTATCACTTCAAATCTACTAGAATGGCTATAATAAAAATACAGACAGTTACAAGTGTTGGTGAGAATGTGGAGAAACTGGAATGCTCTTCCGTTGATGGTGGGTATGTAAATTGCAACACCCACATTGAAAACTAGTTTGTGCTTTCATGAAAAGTTAAACACATATTTCCCATATTACCCAGCAATTCCACCCTGAAGTATCTACTCAAAAGCCAAAACAAGAAAAAGAAACAAAGCACATGTCCACACAATGACTTCCACACAAATGTTCATAGTAACATTATTCATAACTGCCAAAGAGTAGAAATTGTGGTTGACATATGTACACTATTGATACTATGTATCTAATAGATAACTAATTGAAAATATACTCTATAGCACTGATGCTGTTGTTTAGTTGCTAAGTCACATCAGACTCTCTGCAACCACATGGACGGTAGCCTGCCAGGCTCCACTGTTCATGGGATTTACCAGGCAAGAAGACTGGAGTGGGTTGCCATTCCCTTCTTCAGGACATCGTCTTGACCCAGGGATCAAACCTGTGACTCTTGCTTGGCAAACGGATTCTTTACCACTGAGCCACCTGGGAAGCCCCTGCTGTATAGCACAGAGGACTCTATTCAGTGCTCTGTGGTGACCTAAATGAGAAGGAGATCCAAAAGAGAGGGGATATGTGTAAATGTGTAGCTGATTCACTTTTCTGTACAGCAG
This sequence comes from Aepyceros melampus, assembly GCA_006408695.1. Lineage (NCBI taxonomy): Eukaryota > Metazoa > Chordata > Mammalia > Artiodactyla > Bovidae > Aepyceros > Aepyceros melampus. Next base: position 24,092 of record SJXQ01006656.1, on the reverse strand, counting down.
AAACTAAAGCAACAGTGTAAAGCAGCTATATGCCAAAAAAAATTTAAATAAAGAAATGTCCACCAACTGTTGAGTGGATAAATAAAATGTGTTATAAGCATACAATGGATACTATTTGGGACATAAAAATAAATTATAATTCATGTTACAACATGGCTAAACCTCAAAAACCTTATACTAAGTAAAAGCTCAAAATTCTCCAAGCCAGACTTCAGTAATACGTGAATCGTGAACTCCCTGATGTTCAAGCTGGTTTTAGAAAAGGCAGAGGAACCAGAGATCAAATTGCCAACATCCGCTGGATCATGGAAAAAGCAAGAGAGTTCCAGAAAAACATTTATTTCTGCTTTATTGACTATGCCAAAGCCTTTGACTGTGTGGATCACAGTCAACTGTGGAAAATTCTGAAAGAGATGGGAATACCAGACCACCTGACCTGCCTCTTGAGAAATCTGTATGCAGGTCAGGAAGCAACAGTTAGAACTGGACATGGAACAACAGACTGGTTCCAAATAGGAAAAGGAGTATCTGTGAGTCCTAGTGAATTGTGGAGCTAGAGGGTGAACTTAGTGACCTCTGACATGCCAGCTAACTTACCCCTCCGACCCTTTGCATCTTCACATGTTACACGAGGGAGCTGACCTGCAGCCCTCTGTGACTTCTAAGGGTTCTCTAACTCTGTCTTAAATTCTACTTCACAATTGTCTCTTTTTTTCTAGTCTCATATGTCCTATTTGCAGTTCTATCTGCACTAGGGGTTTCTCTCCTGCTGGTCCTTGCTATTCTTCTCAAACAAAAAAAAAAAAAAACCTTTGCTGGTAGAGAAAGTGGTATTGTCATGTCTTTAAAAATATATTGTAAAGCCCCTCAGTATCCATTCATCCCTTCTTTCCATGTGTAATGGAACCTATTTTACCTGGGTACATACATAAAGTAAATTTCCCAGCTGGTATGGACTGAATGTTTGGGTCTTCCCAAAATTTATATGTTGAAATATACTCCCCCATTGATGAAATTAGGAGGTACGATTACAATCTTTGGGAAGTAATTAGGATTAGTTGAGGCCATGACTCTAGTATTCTTGCCTGGAGAATCCAGTGGACAGAGGAGGCTGGTGGGCTACAGTCCATGGGGTCGCAAAGAGTTGGACATGACTAAGTGACTAAATAACATAATAATGGGAGTAAAGGCTTCATGAATGGAATTAGTGCCTTTGTAAGGGTTATGAGATAGCTCCATGCTCCTTTCTGTTCTCTTCTGTATAAGGGCACAACAAGAAGTTGGCCACCTGGAAAAGAGTTCTTACCAGAATTTGACTATGCTGGTACCCTGCCTCAGACTTCCAGCCTCCAGAACTATGAGAAATAAATTTCTGTAGTTTGTAAGCCATCAGTCTATGGTGATTTCTTATAGCAGCTTGATCTGATACCAGCCTTTCTGGCAGGTAGATGTGGCCACGTGACTAAGTGCTGACCTACAGAGCATGAATAAAAGTGTAATTTATGACTCTTAGCAAATACCTTAAAAGCAGAGGGCATGCCATTTTCATCCCTCCCTCCTGCCTGTGCCTGGAATGCAGGCACAAGTAGTGATGGTGGAGTCTGAAAGGCTTCTTTGTCCATCAGGAGGAAGCCACATTCTAAGGATGGCAGAATAAGGAAATGAAAAAAGTCTGGCTCACTGGGGATTCCATGAAGACACCTCTCAGCCATGAACTGTCTCCTCCAGAACTCTTTTTCATGAGAGAAAAATAGCATCCATCTTGTTTAAGCCATTATTATTTTGGATTTTCTGCCACATGGAACTGAGCTTTTCCTAACCAACACAGACTGCCTCTCCCACCTAATGAGCGGTTTAGCAGGTCTCCCCATCTGAGCCCATCTAGTGCCTGTGCAGGAAAGCCATGATGATTCATTTAAAAGCACTCCATTCAGAATATGATCTTCTCCAATTTCCTACAAATCGAATTACTAAGAGACCAATTGGATTTTTCAAGTCCCTCAAAATGTTCTTTTTAGTGTTCTTGGTATTAAATAGTAACAGAATTTAAATGGCATCAACAAAACACATAGACGTGACTCTGATGATAAGTTACATAAATCCGGGAGGCAAAGAACCTCAGCAGCTCAGACAGATGCAGCAGAGATGGAAAACAGCAAGCAGGAACTCGTAGTTGCTCTAGCCTCCACCACCTTGTCCTGGGTGACCATCTATTCAGATTCTGGGGCACCTTCCCTGTTCCTAGAGAGAGGGAAATCTGAACAGTTGAAGGTAGTAAAGGAGTAAGAACTGTGATATCCTCATTTCCTGAACCCTGTGGTCTCTAGACCCTCAGCTCCTTGAAAACAGAAGCTGAAGTTACATCTTATTCACGGTCAAATACCTCAAGCTAAGCACAGTGCCAGGCACAGAGCAAGATCAGTGACAAGGGGCCAGGCTTTGAGCCCCAGCTCCACCAGCTTCGTAACCTGAGCTCCTATAAACATCCTCCTTTTTGTGACCATGTATTGAGCCCTTACCCTGTGCCAAGCATTGTGCCAGACACTTTATCATCAACTTCACTAAGCTTCTCCGCAAGCTTATAAAGTAGGTATTGTTGTTCTCCCCATGTTGCGAATGAAGCACATGAGCCACCAAAAAGTTAAATATCTTGCCCAAAGTTATTCAGCTCCAAAGAGCAGACTAAAGATTCAAGCTCAGAAGTCTGACTCAAGAATCCAAGCCCTTCACTCCACTCCACTGTAAGAGGAAATCATGACACAGATGATGGTGGTGATGTCATTAATATTATTAATATTACTATTGATTTGAAAGAAGGGGGGCAGATAACACTGGTGGGAAGCCTGTGTTTGTGCCTGGATCAGGACTATGTTTGATTATTTTATTTATTTTGTTTCATTTCATCTACACAGAGACTTAGGCCCAATGCACAAATGCAGCAACTCCCCCAAGACTTCACCACTGTAATAGTAGCATCTGGAGTTCATTGCCACTTTCCCTGACCTCCAGGCCCACATCACTTTCATTTCTCAGTGCCACCCCCTGCCCATGACAGGTGGAATGGCCCCTGACCATCACATCAACTCTTCCTGGAGAAATAACATTTTCAATGCCAACAGGAGGCAATCATCATTGATGAGGAAAGCTTTAATTTAAAAGTATTAATAATTATAATACTAATAAAAATCATTTACACCCCAACTCATTCCCCCCAAAAATATCTAAGACAATGTGAAAGGCTGCACAAAAGGTTAATAAGATAATTATTGTTCATGGAGAGGGAAGATGTGGCTAATTAGTCCTAACAAAATCAGCTGGGTCTTTGGCACAGAGACGGTCATGGGTCTGAGTTGGTATTCAGACTCACGAGACACAGAGACTTTGACTTCATACCATGTTCACTCAGTTGCTGGAAAGAAAAATGAGCCGGGAATGCAGGAGGTGTAACCCTTCCAGCTCATCAGGAGAACAAGTAGCCACCCGAGGGCAGAGGTTCCTTTGTCCCCTCACCTACACGGAACATGCCTGGCCACCAAGAATGGGAGTCTGGTGTGTGGGATCATCTTGTCACAGCAGCACAGAGCACCCTGGCTTCCCACTGACATTTTATACCACCCTTATCCTGTAGGCTCAGCGCATGTTCACCAACTCACAGGGCTCCCCCTGCCCAGAGAAAGTCTCCCAGATCAGAGACACAGCAGTCTTTATTCATCTTGTCTCTGTAGTTTCCACCCAAAGACACTATGAGGAAGACTATCTCAGAGGGCACCCAGGACTGATGCCAACTCTGGACCCTCAGGTATCAAACTCAAAGATGAAAAATTCAGAGTTATATTGTATGAGCTCTACAGCAGTGAGAACTGAGCTGAAAGTAATGACAAGGCCCAACTCATGTTGGCTTAAACACACAGAGGTTTATTTTTCACAAAGCAGGGATGTGGTCCACGGACGTGGTCCATGGATGAAATCCATGGAGTCGGTCCAGGGATGCAGTCCTGAGCTGGTGCAGCGGCTGAAGAATGAATCCCAAGGGTGTCAATTTCCATCCATGCTGTTGCCTATGTTACCACTCTGTTGCCTATGGTTACCATAACAGGAAGCAAAGGCTCACCCCCACAATCTCAGAAGACACCCTCTCACATCTCACTCATGGCGTCACAGCCACCAGGGGATAGCTGCAAGGGAATCAGGGAAAGTGAGTGAGTGTAGCTGGGCATAGAGCTGCTCCAAAAAAAAATGGGGTTCTATTAGTAAGGAAGAAGAGAAGATTGGATAATGGGTAATTAGGCAGATAATCAGCAATTTCTCTCACATACAGCAACCTTGAAAAGAGTTATCAAATCCACCAGGCCCCATATGATTTTAGGCAACCTGCTCTGCACACATGGGCCTCTTTCTGGAAGGAAAATCTCCCTGCCTCCTACCCAGGCCTCCTCCTCTTGCTCCCATGAGACTGCACTGAAAAACACAGGTCTCTTCCTTCACACACCCCTCATTCCCTGAGCTAGCTGTCAGCCTTTAGGGAAACCACCAAGGAATTTATATTCCAGGCTTCATTTTTAGAGCTTCAGTAAGGCCCTGATTTTACAACTGGAATTTAGAAAGAATGTTAAAGATCACAGCATTTCTCTGGCTGAGTTTGGACCACCATGCCCTCAGGCAGGTCCCTGGGTTTGCTTCATTTTATTTTGCCAACAGAATGCTGGCCTTGAAGTCATGTTCTAAAGACAAAATGGCTAGCATGACCCAGATATTTCTTCAGGAATCTGGGCGCCATGAAGGGAGTCATTGTACGGTAACCTAGTCTAATGAAAGCTGGCTTTGTAGGTAGTCAGCTCCCTGATATGGGAAACAGCCAACAGGTTGGCCTGCCACTTCCTAAAGGCAGCAGAATGTGCATGTATCAGAAAAAGTTTGGACATTCCGTCTGGCTCCAAAAGTCGATGCTTCAGCTCTTTGTGGTTTGCTTTAGTTTCTCTCTTAAAACAGCATCGGGCAAAAATTGTGGGGCTCCCAACTTAGGGAGAGATGAGTCACAGAGTTTAAAAACTGGGTTAAAGAAAGTTTGGTGGCAAATTCGTCTTGCGTTGACTGGGGTGAAATTCTAGATGGTTCTACTGGGCATCAATTTAGAAGTTTTCTTTAAAATCTTGTGAGAAGAGATGCCTCACGGCAACTTTATAAGGGTTGTTGGTATCTGGTCTCTCAAGGATTTTCCAAACCAGCTCAGATTTCAGAAAGGACAGACTGAAGGGATAGGAAATTGTGTAACTACTGTTAGCTATAAAACTAACAATATAAACTAATCTTTCCTCTCCTTCAGGTGGGGGAATCTGAGAATGGAAAAAGAAGGCATTATTGAAGGTAAAAGAGGATATCCTTAGAATAAAATTTTAAAAATCTTAATCCTAGGGTTTTAGAACCTACAAATCCTGTGAGCAAGGTGCACAAGTCTCTATTGTGCTGTAAATCAAATCAAACCTGCTTCTACACAAGTGAGTCCTAAGATAACAAGGAATATTTGGAGAAGACAGATAAATGTAATTTTTTGTCATTGGAAGAATATTTAGAAACTAATAACCCATATGTGGTAGATTGATTGCAAAAACAGGGTTCAATTATTCATCACTTTCTATAGCCACACCCTTTAACTTGTGAACCTACAGCTCCATCTGTCAAGATAGAGTTTATTTCTCCAGGCTGGATCTGGTCCAGAACTTCTGACCAGTAGAATGTAGCAGGAATGACAATGTGTCCATTCTAATTCTAGGCCTCTAGAGAATTTGCGCATTTCTGATGTTTTTCAGAACCTTGCTGCTAACATGAAAACAAGGTCAGGCTAGCCTTCTAGAGGATAAGAGAGCTCATGGACAAGAATCCACTCATCCCAGCAAAGCCAGCTTAGATCAACCTACAGCCAGCCAGCCTCCAATCAAATGAGAAAGACCAGCCAAGATCAGCCAAGCTGCCTGCCTGACCCACAGCTAACCTCAGAGATATGAAGGAGTCTGTCAAGCAGCTGAAGAACCCATAGATTAGTGACCAATTGTTGTTGGTTAGTCTCTAAGTCACACCTGACTCTTTCAACTTAATAGACTGTAGCCCACAGGACCCTTCTGTCCATAGCATTTCCCAGGCAAGAATACTAGAGTGGGTTGCCATTTCCTTCTCCAGGGGATCTTCTTAACTCAGGGATCGAACCCATGTCTCCTGCATTGGCAAAGGGATTCTTTAACTCTGAGCCATCAAGGACGCCTTTGTGAGCAATAATAAATGTTAATTATTTTAATCCAAAGTTGGAAAACTTTGTCCAAAACGGACCAGATAGTAAATATTCTAGGTCTGACAGGCTATATATATAGTCTCTGTTGCATATTCTTTTTGTATATTTTAAACACTTTAAAGGTAAAATATTTAAAATGATTCCTAGTTTGTGAGCCCTATGAAAACATACCACGGGCTGTACTAGGCCCATGGGACAGTTTGCCAACCCTTGTTTTAAACCACTGAGCTTTGGGATGTGTTGTTACACAGTAATAGTTAACATGCCATGTGGGTTTTGTATGCTTTTATTTCTTGTTCCCTTGCAGACAGAAACTAAACCATCAGGGCAATAGCCTCTGAGATGAAGAGATTGGTTGATATTGGAAACAAAAGGGCCATTGATCAATCTTAAAGCTGATATTCTCAGTTTTTTTAATAAAACAGTAGCCTGAAAGTTGGTCTTTAAGATGAGGAAGATTTCTGAATTTCAGGGACTAATGGCTAAGATCATGGGGTTCCAGAGGAGAGTGCCAGATCAGATCCAAAAAGTTAGATAGGACCAACCTTGCAGCAGTGGGATCAATTGCTGGAGTGGAACAGAGAGGGCATTCTGCAGCAGAGACCAGCCAGGAGCCAGGGATAGAGTGAGTCTGCCCCTTCCGCTACAACCATGAAGTCAGGTACCCTGGTCAACCATACCTGGTCACCATAGCATGCTATGGAGAAGGGTAAAGGAAGGGAGGGAGGGAAGGAAGGAAGGGGGGAAAAGGAAAGAAAGGAAAAAGGAAAAGGAAGATTGAACATTTATTTAGTCATGAGAAGGTAATGGCATCCCACTCCAGTACTCTTGCCTGGAAAACCCCGTGGATGGAGGAGCCTGGTAGGCTGCAGTCCATGGGGTTGCAAAGAGTCGGACACGACTGAGCAACTTCTTTCACTTTTCACTTTCATGCATTGGAGAAGGAAATGGCAACCCACTCCAGTGTTCTTGCCTGGAGAATCCCAGAGACAGAGGAGCCTGGTGGGCTGCCATCTCTGAAAGGGGGGAAAAGGAAAGAAAGGAAAAAGGAAAAGGAAGATTGAACATTTATTTAGTCATGAGAAGGTAATGGCATCCCACTCCAGTACTCTTGCCTGGAAAACCCCGTGGATGGAGGAGCCTGGTAGGCTGCAGTCCATGGGGTTGCAAAGAGTCGGACACGACTGAGCAACTTCTTTCACTTTTCACTTTCATGCATTGGAGAAGGAAATGGCAACCCACTCCAGTGTTCTTGCCTGGAGAATCCCAGAGACAGAGGAGCCTGGTGGGCTGCCATCTCTGGGGTCACACAGGGTCAGACACGACTGAAGCGACTTAGCAGCAGCAGCAGCAGCACAGAGAATTATGAATAGGCCATTTTAAGTCATGTGACTGGACTGAGATTATTGGGTTGGAGTAAATTTAGTTTTTCCTTATGACTCAGTGGGCTAGAAACTAAATAATAATAGTCACTTCTAGGGAACAATATATGCCGAATTATGTCCCTGCAAACACAGGGGGCTTCCCTGGTGGCTCAGATGGTAAAGAGTCTGCCTGCAGTGCAGGAAACCCAGGTTCAATTCCTGGGTCAGGAAGATGCCACTGGAGAAGGGAATGGCAACCCACTTCAGTATTCTTGCCTACAGAATTCCATGAGAGGAGCCTGGTGGGCTATAATCTATGGGGTCACAAAGAGTCAGAAATGACTGAGTGACTAACACTCACTTTCAAGCATAGATGGAAATCCTAACCCCCAGCACCTGTGAATGGTATCTTATTTGAAAACAGGGTCTTTGCAGATGTAATCAAATTAACTTAAGGTCATTAGGATGAGCCCTAATCCAATATGGCTGTGTTCTTATGAGAAGAGGACACAGACAGGCAAGAGAAGACAATCATGTGATGGAGGGGCTGAGACTGAAATTATGCAGCTGCAAACCACAGAACATGCAGGATTGCTAGCAATTCAGAAGCTAAGAGAAAAGCATGGATCCTGTGAGGAAAGCCCTGGGTGCCAAGCTTGGCCCTCCTGACCCCCAGATTTCAACCTCCAGCCTCCAGAATTCTGAGGAAATAAGTAAGTCTCTCTTGTTTAAACCACCCAGTTTACGGTATTTTGGTACAACTGCCACAGGAAACTATTTAATACAGAATCCATTTCTTTTTCAAAGAAAATAGTCCCATCTCCTAATTAATACTGATAATGATTTCAACACTGTTTTTCTTAATCTCACTTCTGAAATTCAAAGTGGTCTTCAAGGGTCCCTCAAACTAGGGCAGAGATGGAAGCATTATTCTACAGCACAGAGTGGACAAGATGAACATGGAAACCTAGGGCGAGGGCATATTCTCTGAAGACTTCTGTTTGGGTTTGGGATTTGAAAGGGAAGGGCTGGGGTTTTTTAAGTGTTTTCTAAGAATACTTTTTCAGGGTCCTAACTGGTGTGCAATTAAGATCATCTAGACAGCCAAGACTCCTAACCCCATCCTCAGAGATCTTGACTCACTTTGTTTAGAGAAGGAAGTCCAAGAATCTACATATTTAGCAAGAACCTTCTAGTGATTCTCAAGAAGCAGATAGGAAAACCCTACCCAGAAGCAGCCAGGGAAGACCCCAGCTTTCAAAGGTGGCAAGGAGGTCCCATGCTTCTCCTGTCCACTTGGGAAGCTGTCCCACTGTGAGGACTGGCTCTTGGGCATAAACTTGCTCCTCACCTGTGGCGTCTCTTGGAGGAAGAGAAGCAGGGCTGAAGCAGCCTCATCCGTGGTTCTCTTTCCTTTTCCAAATTAGGACCCAGGACTAGACTCTGGAAGAAAGCCGCCCCCTGGTGGCCATGCTTGGTTTTCCAGGTACTCATGTCAGGAGCTAACCATCCCCACATAAACAGATGACACTCTATCAATAACACAGGGCAATGGAGCAACTTACTGTGATCTTGACTCATGTGGTAATAAATATGAAATAGGAACACAGAGACGGGACTTCCACAGGAAATGGTAATTGCATTTTATGGGTCTTAAATTTCATACTAGAAGAGAAAATCACTAATGGGCTCTGAAGAGCTAAAGCCAGGGTCTTATTTTTTTTGAAAGCTCTTGCAGAAGAAAGCAAGACAAAAGTGTAGAATACAGGGTAGAGTTAGGATGAGGTCAGTGGGAGTCAAGACATTTGGAAAGAAAACCTCTGTGTAGTTATAAGAGGAAAATATTTTGAGCAATATAAATCAAAAGAAATTGAGATTTTTAAAATACACTTAATTTTTCAAAGCAGCAAGCAGCTATTACAAATGAATTGTATTTTCTCCTCCCTACCCCATTTCACGGGTTAAATTACAAAATAGAAAAAATAATGAATCCCATAGTTGAGTCCTTGGGCCCAACCAATTTCTATTGCTTGCAAGCATCTCTGTATTCATGATAAGATAATTTCATAATCTGACCAAACACCTATTATATGTCAGGCCATTCATAGGTGTTATCTTTGATCATCTGAAGACTTCTCAAGTTAAATACTACTAATCATACTTTTCAGATGAGTAACTGATGTTCAAAATAGTTAAATAAACTCACAGTATATAGTGAATGAGGTAGAATTAGACTGAGTCTAAAACTCAAGGACTTCTTGAGTTCTTGCTCACTTCTCTGAAGAATTTGACATGTCTTGAACATTTTCTATACACAAAAAAGTAATTATGGGAATGGAAATTAATGTTAAATGGGTGTGAGTTATCTCACAGGGGTAGCAAAATGTTCTAAAACTGGGTTGTGGTGATAGTTGTACAATTCAGTAAACTTAATTAAAATTATTAACTTTCACACTTAAAATTGGTAAAGTTTATGATATGTAATCTATATCTCAATAAAGCAAATATAATGTGAAAGAAGAATTAATATATTGAAACCAAAAGTAGAATGATAATAAAATGTGTGTGTAAGTGGTGTCCGGCTCTGCAACCCCACAGGAGCCCATAAGGCTCCTCAGTTCATGGGATTCTCCAGGCAAGAATACTGGACTGGCTTGCCATTCCCCTCTCTCTTAAAATAAGATATAAGAGCCTAGAAGAGGGACATCTCTGATGGTCCAGTGGTAAGAATCCGCCTTGCAATGCAAGGGACATCAGCTCCATCTCTGGTGTCCCTTGGAAAAACCCACATACCATGGAGCAAAAACTCTTGTGCACCACAACTGCTAAGCCTGCGTGCCTGAGCTCTCAAGCCACAACCATTGAGCCTGTGTGCAGCAACTGCTGAGGCCTGCGCACCCTAGAGCCTGTGCTTCACAAGAGGAATCACCACAGTGAATAGCCCACACAACACAGCTGGAGTAGACCCCACTCGCCGCAACTAGAGAAGCCAGCACCCAGCAAAGAACTAGTGCAGCCAAAAATGGACTAAACAAAGAAGAGTTGAAGGGAGCTACATCTGGATAAATTTGTTTTTCCATAAACTTGGAAATAAGATTAAGGGTAGCCCCAATGGAGAGAGAATTGTCCTCAGCAGAGCGGGCCCAGGGCTTTATGGTAAGATAGATTTGCCTCCATCAGGCTTCCTCTGTGACTGAATTTCTCTATTCAGTGATAACCACTTTCTCAGTGGTTATCCAGTTATATGTGGCTCTTATTTTTGCCCTCTTAACAAAACCTATTTGCAAAAATTTGTTTATACTAATGTGTAAATGACTAACTTGTATGTAAAGGATCTCCTTTCTGAAGGACACGCAAGTAATTTTAAAACTCCAAATAGGCAATCATCCTTTCTGTACTGAAGAACATAACAGAACATTTCACTTGGATGTCCAAGTTACTTCAAAATCAACAAACAAAATTCAAACCCATTATTACCGCATTTCCAACTGCCCCGCTGGTCTGGAGTCTCCCCATTCTAACTTTCCTAACTGTATTTGTTATCCATGTTTCCCTCTCTCCTAATATAGGTCTCAGCCACTCGTAATGTCCTCCATCCCCAAGTACTTCTGGGAAATTCCAGAGATTATGTCTTATCAGTTCTTAGAGCATCTGAACCTGTCACATGACATCTGCCAATTTTTATCTTCTGCTGCTGCTCCAACCCCCTCCATCAGATGCATAAGCAGTCCTCAACCTTAGTGGCAACAGGGACCAGTTTCATGGAAGACAATTTTTCCACCGACTGGGGGTAGGGGGATGGTTTGGGGATGATTCAAGCTCAGTAGGGTTTGCACTCCTATGAGGATTTATGCCGCTCCTGATCTGACAAGAGGCAGAGCTCAGGTGGGAATGCAAGTGAAGGGAAGTGGCTGGAAATAAAGATGGAGCTTCGCTCACTTGCCTGTCATTCACCTCCTGCTGTGTGGCCCAGTTCCTAATCAGTAGTGGTCCATGACCTGGGGATTGGGGATCCCAGAGATATACCTCACCTTTGCCATAAAAGCACCATTTTGTTATAGATTGCCACTTCCACTGTGTCATTCCTTTACCAACTGGCACTCTGCTCTTGATGGAGACTTACGTGTCCTATGGACAAGGCTGCCCACCAGGCATCTCTGTTGGCACATGGGGACTCAGAACCCAGAGCTGTGTGCTGTTCTGTGTTGAAGTAGGAGAGTTCTCTTTTCCTCTCTCATGTGCTACCCTGTTAGGAAAGTCTCAGATCAGTCCTGCCTTCCTCCCCTTACCCTATGGAAGGAAATCCAGAACCAAATCCAAGGATATTGTCTGAACAAGATCTTCTACTAGGAAGGACCATCAAATAACATACTTGCATTTAATAAAAGGACAGATTTTTCATCTTGATGGACAAATCATCCAAGCTCCTTTGCTCTATGTCACCTAGAGCAAAATCACACTGGAGCCTGCTTTTATAGCTGAACCTGTAGTAAACTGACCTATCTCAGCAATACCTCCAACTACCCCCAGCTTAGGGACCAGAGAAATCAACCCCACATTACTGTATATAACCCGGACACAGGACAGAATATTGCAAAGCTCCTTACCACAATAAAGCAGTGAAGATATTCACAAATGTCAATTAACAGACAATTGTGTTTTAATTTGTTTAAATCTTATTAACCTGCTGGGAAGCTACCCTTCTTGTTGAACTGAATGGATTTGGAGGTTTTGTCTTCTGTTCCTTCTCCCCTGATTTTAATCCTGGGCAACCCTCTGAGTATTACTTTTTCAGATTATTCTCTATCAGCACTTCAAAATATCAGCCTTGGTTTGTTTGTTTTTCCTCAGTCCAAAGAAGCAACATAAATCTGTTGATTTCATTGACATCTCCTGGGGTTCTAAAGAGTCTAAAAATATTGAATGTGAGCCCTATGTGATCCTCCTATCAAGTATAATGATCTCTTAGTAGCATTTCTTTATTTTCACTGTCTCATTGTACCTATTACCCAGTACGCATGCACACTTTCACTCTGGGATTTCCAATTCCCCTTCTCGTCACTCTATTAATTGCTCCTTTCTGTGTAGACAGGGTTTGCAATGTATTTCCCTAAACAGATTTTGTGCTTTTGTTTCATTTACTATTTTCAGGAGGAACCCAGACGAGGTCTTTGGATTTGCCTACCATGTCTTAGGAAATGAAAGGAAGGGCAAGCCCGTGGTAGTGCTTTCCAGATGAAACAGCTAAATCTGCTTCCCTGCCCTGGCACTCACACCCGAGATGCTGAGGCGGGGTCCAAGCAGCACCAGCCCACCACAGCCCCCGAGGAGAATGCCTCAAGCAGGAAGATGCACCTGGCACTCTGTGAGTCGTGAAGAAGGGCATCCTGAAACAGTCCTGTCCTTGGCAGAGGTGAAAGTCTAGCTGGAGAAGTAAAACCCACAGACGGGAAATAGTGAGGGAATAGGAAGTAGCTGCTACACTCCTGGAGGCTGATTCTTAGAGAATTGAAGGCTGGTATGAGGAGGCGTCTGGAGGAAGTGAGACTTGGGATGAGCGGAATTAAAAACAGGCAGGGGGAACAGGAAAGCATTTGGGGTAGTGGGTGAGCAATTAGAGAAATGACAGAAAGGAGGCTGGGGCCAGTGAAGCAAAAGCCAGCACCTTCAAGGATAGAAAACAAGGGGTCTCCTTGGACCAGAAACACTGAGGAACCATAATCCTAGAGGAACAGGAGCCATGATCCTAGAGGAACAAGGTGAGAGAGCCCGGACTAGGACCCAGAGAAGGCAACTCTGAAGGGAACCACCTGGCAGCACCTGTGGTCTTAAAGATGGAGGCAATCCCACCCCAAGAGATCCCACAGGAAGGGAGCCAGGGGAGGCCCAGCCTGACCAAGTGCCACCCACTGCCACTCCCCAGTCTCATGCTGAGCACTGACTAGGGCCACAAGCTACCAGAGAACCTGTTGGTGGCTCTGAAGGTGAGTGGCAGACACCTGGATGGATGGGGACAGAGAGCAAATCTGGAAGGGCACAGAGAGGAGTCAGCAAACGAATCGCCTGGAGACAGGGCCAACAAGTCCTACAGCAGCTCAAGCTGGACCTGATGGGTGTTTAAGCTCAACGTAGAGGATGCTACTTTCTGAACAGGTGAACTGCAATCGGCCCTCTAGTCCCCCAGGTCTCTGCTCAGATATTGCATGAGCCCCCCAGAGCCCAAACCATTCTAACACATCAACCCTGTTTTATTTCCCTGGCAGCTGTCATCTGCAAAAACGCTGTTCCCTTTGTTTTTTATCCTGTGCTCCCAGGAGAGTCAAGTTTCTCAAGAACCTCTCTTGTTCCTCACTGAGAACAATGCATGAGTCCTCACTCATTGAAACCTAGACAATGATCACTCTTGGACAGAACAAAACACACAAGCCCAAGATACAAACTGTGCTCAAAGCAAACTCATGTCTAGGAAGGAGCTAGGGAGCAGGGCGGGAACTGGGAGGGAGAGTGGTAAAGACTTCTTTTCTGCTAAATGTCACAGGGTGACAATGTTCTTCCCTGGTCATATCAGGTGGCTAAAAAGTATGAGAGGTGGGGCTCTCTGCCACTTCCAATGAACTGTCTCTACCCTTACTTCATGGAGCTGGTAAGGTTCTCCAATCTGACAGCCCAGATTCTACCTACATGATGTCTCTCTCTCTCTCTTTCTCTCTCATTTGCTAAAGCCCGGAGGCAGCTCACAAAGCTCTGAGCTCCAAGGTTCTTTCCGGCTGCTGAGTCCCCAGCCATACATGGATTTCTGCTGCACCCATTTCCTGGGGGAGGAAGGTCTGTTCTGACATCAAACAGTCCGTCAGCATCCCTATTCCAGAAACTGCTGGCATGATGAGTGGGCCGCACAGAGGTAGTGGGAGACGATTAGCTCATCTCTAATTATATGGGATTTACGATTAGGCAGCAAGTTTATTTTGGAACACTGCAATAACGAGAGGCACAGTACTGGAGGACGAGGGGGCGGAGTTCTAGCTTGGCCTTTAGAATATAATGGCTTGTCATTGCCATGGAAACCAGCTCCCTGGGAGTTTGCAGGCACCTTGTTCTATAATTATAAGAGATCTGATAAGGGCTGGTGGGGGGTGAGGGGGGGATGGTGGTGTGTGTGTATTTTTTCTTTATAAATCGTATTCAGTGGCTGAAAATAGAAGGACCTGGAGAACAAAGCCTGTTATTAACCACCATCTGCTAAGAAGGGCTGCACTTCGGCTGCCTGGAGAGGCTGTTACTGCAAGCTCTGCAGATGTGCCCAGAATGCCAGGAGTTGATCTGGATGCCCTGTGCCTGCAGAGAGGGGTGTGTCCAGTCAAATCAGATGGGAAAGGGATTTCAGGCTGGAATGACTCTGGTCGGGCTTGTTGGGATGGATGTACCCACTGTCTGAGGGGGAGCTGCCGGCATTCCCCACCCCAGGAGCACCGGCAGGATCTCCTCCCTCCCTCTTCCCACCTACCCCTCACTCCCAAATTTCATGGCCAAGTGCAATCACAGCCATCCCAGCCTTGGGACTTGGACTTCAGCACATTTCTTAAGCTTTCTGCACCTCTGTTCTTTTGCAATTAAAAATTCAATTCTTAAGAGGATTAAACAAAATAATTATGATAAAGGGAACATGTTTGGCAAACTGTAGTTTGTCACACACAACTGGACTCTCAGGAGAACGGAGTCTTACTTTGAGAGAAAATTGCCCTTCATTAAAAATCAGACCCCCTCTCTTCCAGTTGAATGATTTTATCAATAATTCCACAGTAGAGATGAATCTGTTCACAGAGCAGCAATGGAGATGTAGACATAGAGAACAGACTTACAGACACGGGTTGGGGAGGAGAGGAAGAGGGTGAGATTAACGGAGGGAATACCATGGGTGCATATACACTAACATATGTGTATAGATAGCCAATGGGACTTTGCTATATGACTCAGGAAACTCCGACTGGGGCTCTTAATAACCTAGTGTGGGAGTGGTTGGGAGGTGGCAGGGAGATTCAAGAGGGAGGGGACATACGTACACCTATGGTTAATTCATGTTGATGTAGGACAGAAATCAAACCCCCCAAAAAACTGTAATTCCCACAACAAACCTGGGAGGTAGGTATTACTCACATTTTAAAAGCTAAAAAAGACCTTATGGCTCAGAAAGAAAAAATAATCATAATTCCACAGTAGATATTAAAGAGAATAGGATTGGGACTTTCCTGGTGGTCCAGGGACCAGGGCTCATGCTCCCAATGCAAGGGGCTCGGGTCTGATCCCTGGTTAGAGAACTAGATCCCACACGCTGCAACTAAGAGCTTGCATGTCACAACTTAAAAAAAAAAAATCCTATATGACAGAACTAAAGATTCTGCATGCTTCAGTGAAGATCAAATAACTCATGTGCTATTTGGCACAGCCTGGCACAACCAAATAAATTAATAAATAAAAATATACAAATAAAAAATAAAGAAAACAAGAATATCTTATAACAATACCTTCAATTTATATATTATTTTATATCTTAAAAGTGTTTTCATCCTCTTTTATTGGGGTGTATATTGCCTTAATGGAAAGAGCACTGTCTGCATTGATTCATTTATAAGGAAGCCCAGGCAGTTTGGAAAGTTGTTTTTCTAAAGGGCCTTCCCTTTTTAAAAATGGGTCATGGTCATTAAAAATGAAGCCTAGCAGCTCTGAATATGACTGTGTATGTTAAGGGCACTGAGTCAATAAAATCTCCAGGAGGTTTTTTTCTAAAGCTATTCAAACTCTAAAGAGTCCATCCAATTGCCTTCTAAAAGCAGGAAATGGGTGAGAAGAATAGAGGACGAGGCTTCGTTTTATTCATGACCCAGCCCACCACTGTATTCAATTTGTATTCTTTAAAATCCAGAGACATATTTGGGGAGAAACATCACTCTTGTGTTTCTCTCCTATTATCAATATAAATAGTTCCCATGTATCACTCATCACTTCTGGAAATAGGAGAAGAATGTTCACTGCTCAGTGTCTACTATCAGCTAGGATTATGTAATGTTTCAAGTAAGAGAATCCCAAATGAACAGTGGCTAAAGGGAGATTACAAAGCATTTATCCCTCAAACAGGGCTCCAGAGGTAGAGAGCACAGGGCTGGTTGGAGCGCTCTATTCATAGTGTTCTTAGGGATTCATTTTACCGCTTTGCCATCTCCATGGCCTGGCCTCCTCCTCATGGTTCACTAGGGTGGCTAGGGCACTGGCTTTCACAACCACATTCCACAGAGTGGATGGAGATGGGACAGAGCGTACAAGTTGCCTGCCTTTTGAAGAAGGTTCTTAGGAGGCTCCATACAACAATTCTGCTCACATCACCAACAGTGGAGGCTGGAAAATGATGTCTTTTGGCTAGGCCACTGGGTTCCCCGCTTAAAGCCTGGGGTTCTAGAAGCAGGGGAGGTGACTTTTAGGGAAAACCAGCATTCCCCATCTGTGTTTTTTACACTTTGATTCTGCTTCCACATCCCTTTTTGCCTGGTGACACCCTCCGAGTCATCCTCAATTACAGATTCAACTACATGGAGCCAGGAAGTTTCTGGATGGCCTGAGCTAACCAGGGCCCTTGTGGTAAGTTTGGTTAGTTATTCAACAAACCTATCTCCTGCTCCTGGATGCACAACCACACTGTAGGAGTGAAGGGGTAGTTTAAGCCTCACTTCTAACCTCAGGAGCATAGCTTTTCTATGGTCTCCTCTTCATATCTCATGAGAAAACACGACAACCTCAAAGCCCATGGTTGACAACAGCCAGAAGCCAGCCTAACCTGGTCTAAACAAAAACAGGATCTTACCAGAAAGATCATGACCTCAAAATGTCTAAGACAGGAGACTATGTCAGATCTCCAGGGGATGGGGACCAGGCCCCCTCAAGACGTGCAGGCTCCCACACTCCCTGCCTGTATATCTTTCTTGTTGATTGTCTGCTTTCTCTGTGGAGAGGATAACAAGCTTCCGACAGTTTCTGAGCATTTCATTTGGTAGCTTTAGCAGCCTAAGAGGAAGACAGACCAGATATTCACTCTGGTTCAAAGTCAGGAAACACCAAGAAGAAATCCATTGTTCCTCCTTGGTCCAGTGCTGAGCCCAGGACAATCAGATGTGTCCAGGTGGGCAAGGGCAGCTGAACCTCAGGGATAGGACAGGAGGAGGGCAGTTTCTACAAACAGGTGGCTAGAGGGACAGAGTAAACCAGTAAGCATCCATGGCAACAGTCATTCTCCTATGATCAATTTCCACAAGGGGTCAAAGTTCCTGGGAAATAGCCACAGAGTCGTTGTCACTGAGTGCCGCCTCACTTGGCTCTGGCCTCCAGGTTTCCAGATTACCTTCTTATATGTCCTGAAGAAACAGGCTCTCTGCCCACAGCTCCAAAATGGCAGACATGTGAACCTTCCAGACCTGGCCCAGGGAAGGGCTCACCTCCAAGCCAGTGGGACACCAACATCCAAGAAAGTATCAGGCTACATTATTTTGTCCCCCATCATAAATTTGACCCTGGAAATAGGCCTCTTGAAAAGTGAGCCCAAATGCAATTACATCCATCCAGGAAGAAGTGGTGCCTGGGCACTCACACATCTCAGGATGAGTAGGTCCCTAACGGTACTCTGAAAACCCTCTGCGTTTCCACCTCAATATTCAACAACTCAGAATCACCAGAAGCAGGTCAAATTAAACTCCCATGCAAATTTTTTAAACTTAAATGTATCCCTTGCCAAAGAAAGATTGACTCCATAGCTACTGTCTGGATGAAAGTGAAAGTGAAAGTAAGTCGCTCAGTCGTGTCCGACTCTTTGCGACCCCATGGACTGCAGCCCAGCAGGCTCCTCCCTTAAATATCCCACCCCACCCTGAGGTCACACTGCTCAGGGTCATCTTTAGATACGTTAACACCACCTCCTGTACACAAAGCATTTCGTCTCCCGTTATTTTATCTTCAGCTTTTCTCAAGAGTGAGAAAAACAAAAAGACCAAACATACCAACTGGGTCTCCAAAGCATTCATCATGAAGGATTCACAGCTGTTGCTAGAATACTCCTACTTGCCTCTCTGTGGTTGCCTTTAGATAAACTTTGCTGCTGTTCCTCCGAGCACAGAACAGCAGTCTCCCAATGGCCAGCTGACTTCTTGTCAGAGCAACAAGAGAAAAGAAGAGGTAACCAGCGAGGCACTCAGCTCTCTGTGCTCCAGGAACTGAGTTCTGTGCTGCATGACTCACCCAGGCTGTGCAACATGGTCTTCGGGAGCTAACCCAGGAGCCCTCCTCCACTTGGGAGATCATAGCACTTAGCGTCTTGGACACAATACTGAACTGTAGACATTTAGGGTCCTGGCCACAGTTCCATGACTTTCTGTGGAAACTAAAGTCATCTAATCTTTCTCATCCTTGCTAGCCACCAAAACAGGTGGCTCCTTCAAGAGCCTCCTTCAAGAAACACATATTGGTGTATGAAATTCCTTTGAAACTGTAAGCTTTTGACTGCAGATAGTGTGATGAATTTTTTGGCATCATAAACACAGAGATTAAAGACATAGCTATTGAAGAACTACATGCAAGCAGGTCTATGCACAGAGACAATAACTTACAGGGTTTTCCAGCTGCCAGTGTCAATAAAGGGCTTCCCTGGTGGCTCAGATGGTAAAGAATTTGCCTGCAATAAGGAGACCTGCATTTGATCTCTGGATTGGGAAGATCCCCTGGAGGAGGGAATGACTACCCACCCCAGTACTCTTGCAGTGGAGAATTCTTGCCATTCTTGTCCATGGAGGACTCCATGGACAGAGGAGTCAGTAAAAACTAGAGATCAGTCATCAGAAATGAGGTCAAGATCAGACCCCTAATTCCTATTTTCTTGATTCTCTTCTTGTAGAAGTTCCTTCACTGAGTTCTTGCACGGACCTAACCATCTTCATTTATAAATAAAATGTGTACTTTTTTGTTTTAAAAAATGAAGGTATGATATTAAAAAATTACATCAATGCTTCTTACTCATAAAGTATAAATTCACAAAATAAAATCCATTTTACTTAAGTTTTTTTTAAAAAACCTTTTTTATCTGTCCTATCTCTTGCCTTTGAAACCAACCTGACTCATCTTTGAGCCAAGGATACATGACACCCAGCTGCAAACACCCATCCAGCCACAGAAAATACGCAGAACTTCTCTTTCACCTACTTTCCCTTCTCCAAATCTCATCTCTGCCTCTCAGTGATCTCCTAGCTCTTTAATTCCAACTTCAGTCTTGCCTCTGGGCTTGGAGACTTATTTGTTCAGAGTTTGAGTTCCTACCTTGTGCCCGCACTCTTTGCTCACCCATCAAAAACCTGTAGCCGCCTGGGGCTCATGGTCCAGTTTACTCTTGATTCCTCGAGTTAGAATATCGGTTTCTTCTAACAGGTTCTGAATTATCTGGACAAGGCATGGTTTAACTCCTTGGGTCTCAAATGTTAGCTCCATAATCAAGAAAAGGAGAGCGTGGACCTAAATGCTATGTGGAACTTTCTAGAAACCAGATTCAATAAAACCTAATCATCTACAACTGACACACAAACCCCTAAAGCAGGGGCATTTCAGTTCCTACAGCTTCCTTCCATGGACTTTCAATAGAAAATGGTCAAGGTAACCTCAGTTCATCTTGACATCTTCTTCTAGACTGAGACACTGGGCTGGATATGTCCATTATACACCATAGGGCTGTTCTCTCTGGAGCCATTTAGAAGGTTTGGGAAGAGAAAACAAAATACCTTCTTCAAAACAGAAGTTCCAAGTAATTGAAACACCAAATTTACTTGGGTTCAATTTCTAGCAATTTTGATGTGTTATGTCTGTCCCTGAACAATACTTTGAGATGAAAAAATAAGTAAATAGCTTCATTTCCAGTACTAGTTTGAAAATTAGCTACTAGGTGATGGGTTTCATCAACTTGCTTTTTCAGGTACTTTAAAATGTTTTTAGTTTGGCCCAACGTAGAATTTTATAAGAAGAGCAAAATTTTCAAGGTAAGTTGGAAGCCAGCAAATGACTCTAAATTTCAGCATCTCAACAGCACATCAAATACTTGTGAAGCCAAACAGATGCAAAGGTTCTGTAAAACTGGCAACAAAGGAAGTTAATAATCCAATGTTCTCTGTGCAAAATTTGTAGCAACCAAAGCATAGAAGAAGCCCTGAAACAGAAGAGCAGAGAAAGGAAGTAAAAAGAATTTATGTTACCCACCCCTTTTCCTTGCAAAACTCCACCTCAGAGACATTAGGCCTGTGCTTCCCAAGAAGCTGGTAGCCAGTCTCCTATTGTAAAAAAAATTAGTCTCTGAAATGATCCTGTAACATACAGTAGCAGTCACTGGTGCTGCCTACCAAGTATTTCACTCTCTTTCCTAGGTCTATGATGGATTGTGTGTGTGTGTGTGTGTGTGTGTGTGAGTCATTCAGCCATGTCCAACTCCTTTGTGACCCCATGGACTTAGCCCACCAGGATCCTCTGTCCATGGGATTTTCCAGGCAAGAATCCTGGAATGGATTGCCATTTCCTTCTCCAGGGGATCGTTCCAATCCTGGGGATCAAACCCATGTCTCTTGCATCTCCTGCATTGGCAGGCAGTTCTTTACCACTAATGCCACCTGAGAAGCCCTCTCCAATCCCTTGAGATTAGATATAGCCATATGACTCACTTTGGCCTGAGAAAAGTGATGCATGTCACTTCTGGTCGGAAGCTTTCACACCCAGGTCACAAATAGCCACACTCCTTTTACTTTGGCTAATGTGATCAGAAGCTCTCCAGATAATGGCTTCTCCAACAGTCTGAAACCTACAATGAGTACTCAGAAACAGTGAGAACTGGACCTACCATGTTAAGGCTCTCAGAGTTGGGGGTTGTTTGTTACCAAGCATGACCCCACCCTTGCTCATTGCTACTCATCTGTCCTTAAAGAGGGTTGTCAGATATTCCTCAAAAAGACCAGACCTTCAGTGGATACAAGGATAAAACACAGGAACTTTGTTTTTTAAGAAATCAAAAGCATTTATATTTTGTAATATTTATATTTTGAAAACTGTTCTTTTAACTATGATAACTATATAGGACAGGAGCTGTCAGATTTTTCTGTACTGGACCAGATAGCAAATATCTTAGCCTCTGTGTGGGCCATATGGTCTTTGTCACAAGTCCTCAACCCTGCCAATGGCTTACAAAAGGAGTCATAGACAACATTTCAGTGAATTCCAATGGCTGTGTTTCAGTAAAACTTCACTCAAAAGAATAAATGGTTGGCCACATCTGGCCCATGGGCCATGGTTCTGCCAACTCCAATAGAGAGCATTGAAGGCATCACAGAATTTACTTATACTGGCTTTTCCCATCATTCAGCTTCACTTGTTGACTTACACATTTTTAATTACACTGAAAAGTTTTCTACAACTGAATTCAAGATAGGAATCAAAGTAAGAGATAACAATTTGTAGAGCTTCTATTGATTAAATAACTGTGTGGCCCCACAGGGAAAGATATGGTATAGTTAAAGTTAAGAACTTCATCATAAAGAGAATTAGGAAAGAGGCCTTTTCTTCCTATATGAGAGTCATTAAAAATTTTTTTTCTTCCATGGTTGGATATTTACTGGAAATGTAGCATGCACTGAGGCTAAAAAAATGCAGTATAACAACTATCCAAAGGACACATTTCCTTGGCTACCTTGCATAAAGATTTAAAACTTCTTTTTAAAATGTTCAACAAATATACTGGAAAGCAATTGCTTATACAATGCAAACGTAATCTTTTTTTCAAGAAAAACACTTTTTCAAGAAATTAAATTTTCTCATAATGAAATAAAGGGCCAATGTATTTCTTATTTTGAGCAGTGACCATTCTGACTACAGATATAAGTGAACAGAATAAACGTGGTTCTGAAACTGCTGCCTAATGTAAGAGGGTGAATTGTTGGCTCTGAGTTCTTTCTTTCCCCCTCATCCTTGTCAACCAACTCCACAGTGTACTTCTCCATCCCATTGATGGTAGACCCAGGCATGTGACTTGTTTTGGCCGATAGAATGTCAACAAAATGACAGTGTGCCATTTCAGAGCAGAGGCCTTTAATGATTTCCTATAAGTTTGCTCCCTGTCTTGTACTTCTGCCATCTTCCATGAGAAAGCATGTGCTTTACAGCTGCTCTGTGATCTCAAAAATAAGTAACAGACTTGAACCCAACTCTGAGCCTAGAGTAGAACTGTTCCAACTAACCTACAGATCTGTGGGTGGAGAAATTAATGTTTGTTGTTGTATACCACCGAGATACTGGAGTCATTTTTATGCCATATTATCACATCAATAGTTGACTAATACAGCTATTACTGAACTTTTTATTACTAATCAGAAACTGTTTTCACAATGACATGTGAAAAATTGTAATTTGTAAATAAATGGTCATCAGTTCAGCAACAATGTTTCAACTCACTCAAGAAACTGAGCCATCAAGTGTGATTAAAGCTAAGAATTTCATGTAAGTCGTTTTCAAAAACCTCTGAACTTTTCCAGTTTTTAAATAGTGCAACAGAATAGTATTATAAGTATTAATAAATGTGTTCTCAAATATTCCCTGTGTTTCACTGAATTATTACCCATAAGACCTTTTCTTAGCCCATGGGCTAGGAAAGAGACACATATTAACTTAGGAAAGAATGTTTCCAACAATGGATCACAAGCTATTAATGGTTCACAAAATCAATTAAGTAGGTCTGGCTTCCTGGTGGCTCAGAGGGTAAAGCGTCTGAGGCAAATGCAGGAGACCTGGGTTCAATTCCTGGGTCGGGAAGATCCCCTGGAGAAGGAAATAGCAACCCATTCCAGTACTCCTGCCTGGAAAATCCCATGGATGGAGAAGCCTGGTAGGCTATAGTCTATGGGGTCACAAAGAGTTGGACACAACTGTGTGACTTCACTTTCAAACAATATATTTTAAATGAAAATAGAATAAAAAAACACCAGACTCATACATAAAAAGGTAAACATACATAAAAATATAAAACATATTTAAAATGTAAGCATTGCTTTCCAAAAATACATGGAAAACACTAAGGATGAAATATGATAGGTCAAAATGATTGAAAACGTTTGAGAGACACTACCTTAAATGAACTTTATTTTAATGGAAACAGCTGTGCTTAGTAGTTCAGTCTTGTCCAACTCTTGCAACCCCATAGACTGTAGCCTGCCAGGCTCCTCTGTCCATGGGATTCTCCAAGCAAGAATAATGGAGTGGGTGCCCATTTCCTTCTCAATGGAAACAGAGGACTCAAATATTTGGCTCTAGTCAAGAATACACAGAAGAATTGTACAAAAAAGATCTTCATGACCCAGATAATCACGATGGTGTGATCACTCACCTAGAGC
>SJXQ01006654.1:0-34542 GCA_006408695.1 Aepyceros melampus | reverse complement strand
GAAGATCATGGCATCTGGCCCCATCACTTCATGGGAAATAGATGGGGAAACAGTAGAAACAGTGTCAGACTTTGTTTTTTTGGGCTCCAAAATCACTGCAGATGGTGACTGCAGCCATGAAATTAAAAGGCGCTTACTCCTTGGAAGAAAAGTTATGACCAACCTAGATAGTATATTCAAAAGCAGAGACATTACTTTGCCGACTAAGGTCCGTCTAGTCAAGGCTATGGTTTTTCCTGTGGTCATGTATGGATGTGAGAGTTGGACTGTGAAGAAGGCTGAGCGCCGAAGAATTGATGCTTTTGAACTGTGGTGTTGGAGAAGACTCTTGAGAGTCCCTTGGACTGCAAGGAGATCCAACCAGTCCATTCTGAAGGAGATCAACCCTGGGATTTCTTTGGAAGGAATGATGCTAAAACTGAAGCTCCAGTACTTTGGGCACCTTATGCGAAGAGTTGACTCATTGGAAAAGACCCTGATGCTGGGAGGGATTGGGGGCAGGAGGAGAAAGGGACGACCGAGGATGAGATGGCTGGATGGCATCACAGACTCAATGGACGTGAGTCTGAGTGAACTCTGGGAGTTGGTGATGGACAGGGAGGCCTGGCGTACTGCGATTCATGGGGTCGCAAAGAGTCAGACACGACTGCGTGACTGAACTGAACTGATGCAGAGTACGTCATGAGAAACGCTGGACTTGAAGAAACACAAGCTGGAATCAATATCAATTGATTCCAATTGATATTGGAATCACAAGCCGGGAGAAATATCAGTCACGTCAGATATGCAGATGACAAAACCCTTATGGCAAAAAGTGAAGAGGAACTAAAACACCTCTTGATGAAAGTGAAAGAGGAGAGTGAGAATGTTGCCTTAAAGCTCAACATTCAAAAAACGAAGATCATGGCATCTGGCCCCATCACTTCATGGGAAATAGACGGGGAAACAGTGGAAACAGTGTCAGACTTTATTTTTCTGGGCTCCAAAATCACTGCAGAAGGTCACTGCAGCCATGAAATTAAAAGATGCTTACTCCTTGGAAGAAAAGTTATGACCAACCTAGATAGCATATTCAAAAGCAGAGACATTACTTTGCCGACTAAGTTCCGTCTTGTCAAGGCTATGGTTTTTCCATTGGTCATGTATGGATCTGAGATTTGGACTGTGAAGAAGGCTGAGCACCAAAGAATTGATGCTTTTGAACTTTGGTGTTGGTGAAGACTCTTTAGAGTCCCTTGGACTGCAAGGAGATCCAACCAGTCCATTCTGAAGGAGATCAGCCCTGGATGTTCTTTGGAGGGAATAATGCTAAAGCTGAAACTCCAGTACTTCGGCCAGCATGCGAAGAGTT
Organism: Aepyceros melampus; assembly: GCA_006408695.1. NCBI lineage: Eukaryota > Metazoa > Chordata > Mammalia > Artiodactyla > Bovidae > Aepyceros > Aepyceros melampus. Next base: position 33,191 of record SJXQ01006654.1, on the reverse strand, counting down.
GACTCATTGGAAAAGACTTTGATGCTGGGAGGGATTGGGGGCAGGAGGAGAAGGGGACAAAAGAGGATGAGATGGCTAAATGGCATCACTGACTCAATGCACGTGAGTCTGAGTGAACTCCAGGAGTTGGTAATGGACATGAGGCCTGGCGTGCTGCAATTCATGGAGTTGCAAATTCAGACACGACTGAGCGACTGAACTGAACTTAACTGTGTGATCAAGATCTGTTGCAGTCTGAGCCCCTGTCTCTGTGGCTGGCCACGCTGAGCCATGGCTCCACGGAAGACACTAAGACATTCAAAGACAGGTATGGTTCAGTCTCTTTGGGGCCTCTGGGTCGTGGTGAGCACAACGTTTGGTTTAAGTCCTCTGAGTGTCTCTGAGGGATATGAGGTTAGATTCTAAACACAAATTTCCCCCCTCCTGCCATCTTGTTGGGGCTTCTCCTTTGCCCTTTTATCAAGATATCTATTTTTGGTTGAATGCAACATTCTTCTCTTGATGATTGCTCAGCAGCAAGTTGCAGTTTTGGAGTTCTCACAGAAGAAGATGAGCCCATGTCCTTTTATTCTGCCAATTGTTTTAAATTCCTAGTCTGACAATGTCAACTTCCCTACTATGTCTGATTCTAATGTCTTTAAATGGTGCTTTTTGTCTTTTGATATGATATATATATTTTTTTTTTTCTGGTATTCAGACATCTTGTACCAGCTACAAATAATTGCTACGAATAGATTTTTAATAACAGGGTGTTGAGATGTGGGGGGAAAGAAGATATAGTCCTGTAGTTGGATTCCATCTTTTAGTGAGCCTGTGCCTCTGAACTGAGAACTTCTTAAGTATTTCTTAGATTTTTCTTCTCTGTAGGTAGGACACAACAGATAGAGTGGCTGAAGTTAGGTATTCCCTAACCGCTCTGGTTATTTACACTCTGATAATCCCTGAGAGATAACCAGGGCTCTGGTCGATCTAGCTTCCCTGAGGTCAATTATTAAGAATAGTGTAGCAGTTTGTCATATGTCATAATGATTCCTCTTCCTATTCCTGTATGACAGAATCTTTCTCCTGTATTTACTGGGGAAACCTGGTTGAGTTTCTGGAGGTAAATCACATGATATTCAATCCTCAGTTGTTGTTGTTGATGTTGTTGTTTTTCCCCTGACTCTAATGGATAGCTTCTAAATATTTACAGATATGCTTACTTGTTACTATGCCTCCCCAGTGACTCAAATGGCAAAGATTCTGCCTACAATGTGGGAAACCCAGGTTTGATCTCTGAGTTGGAAGATTCCCTGGAGAAGGGAATGTCAACCTACTTCAGTATCCTTGTCTGGAAAATTCCACTGGCAGGCTCCAGTCCGTGGGTCACATTGAGTCAGACAAGACTGAGCCACTAACACTTTTTCACTTTCACTTTCTGTAGAAATGAGGTAAACATGTATAAAATTTAAAAACTTAAAGATATTTAGCCATTAAAATTTTTACTAAAAATTTATATTTGTTAGAATAACACTTTTGGAAAGTTCAACTGTATCATATAAATTTCGGGTCTTTATGCTGCAGTTGTTATTTGTGGATGGGTCTTCTTCCTTTGGTTATAGTAAACCTATTCTTTTTTTTTTTTCACTTTATTATTTTCTTCAGTGAATTAACATCTGACTTTGCTGATATCTACATTTTATATTTGCTTTCTATTACTTTATTTCTTGCTCTTATATGTATTATTTCTTCAACATTATTGGGTTAATTCTAAAGATAGTTGCTTTATTCATTAATTTTTGTATGGAAAATTTATAATATAAAGCATTTGGCTGCATCCCATAAGTGGGCTAAATTAATGCAACTACTTTCATCCCATAAATTTTAATTTATTTCTAACTGTGAACTAGTAGTTTTACTCTTAAATATATATCTTAAAGAAATATTTGAACACAAGCACTAAGAAAGATTTTAAATAGTATCCAAGAATAATTGTTATTAATTATCAATGTGTGTATGTCTCTCTTTATATATATTACAAAGTTATATATATGATATATGAGAGAGAGAGGTTTTTTAAAAGGAACTGGTTCACACAGTTATAGAAGCTACAAAGTCCAAAATCTACAGTGTGAGCTTGCAGGCTGGATATCCAGGAAAGAACCAATATTATGGTTCAAGACCAAAGACTGCTGTTTTTAACTACCTCTTGTTAGGATGAGGTCAGTAATTGATTCTTTTCAGGCCTTCAACTGACTGGAGTTACCCACACCAGGGACGGTGAACTGTTTCACTTAAAGTGCACCAATTTAGATGTTAAATTTACAACAAACACCTTCACAGAAACATCCAGCATATAATATTTGATCTGGGCACCATGGCTCAGCAAAACTGATACATAAAAATAATCACCATACAAAAGATAGAAGGGATAATGTATCCACTTATTATCACTTCCAATGACCTCCTAGAAGACACTGTACTTCCTGCCTTTAAAACTTTGAAAGCTACAGATGTGTATACTCTGATTCATATAAATTGGTCCATTTTTGCTAAGTGTCATAGCAAGAACCTCAGTGAATTATGAACTATGGCTTCTTCCTGGTATTTTTGGCTTCTAGTACCAAAGAAAAAGGCAGAAACAAGTCATTATCATACCATGACTGTCTTCAGCCATCAACAGAGATGCTATTAAACAATAAAGGAATAATTTGTGTGGGACCCAGAAGAAAAGACATCTAATTAGGTATATCTTCATAATTCCTTACTCTATGGTGTGTTTCACAAGCTTATTAAACACAGCTTCAAAGAGCAAGCTGGCATAGGTTTAGATCACTGGTGATGAGGATTTGAGTTATATCATCAGTTAAAACCATGTCATGGGAGGGCAAGGGAAGCATAGAATAAATACTAGGAAGGAGAGATGAGAAATACCAATTGCAGCATTGAGTTGAGGTTTATTTTATAGGAGAAAACTCTAGTCCATGCAGTTCACATCTTGCTTCTAAGAAATCCATTTAATGAAAGACTTCTCAAACTCCAAGAAGACCTAACTTTGTATATCAGTTCAACTCAATCACTCAGTTGTGTCTGACTCTTTGCAATCTCACGAACTGTAGCACACAAGGTCTCTCTGTCCACCACTAACTCCCAGAGTTTACTTAAGCTCATGTCTGTTGGGTTGGTGATGCCATCCAAATATCTGATCCTCTGTCGTCCCCTTCTCTTCCACCTTCAATCTTTTCCAGTATCAGGTTCTTTTCAAATGAATCAGTTCTTCACATTAGGTGGCCAAAGTATTGGAGTTTCAGCTTCAGCATCAGGTCTTCCAATGAATATTTAAGACTGATTCCTTTAGCATGGACTGGTTGGATCTCCTTGCTGTTCAAGGGACTCTCAAGAGTCTTCTCCAACACCACAGTTCAAAAGCATCAATTCTTCGGCGCTCAGCCTTCTTCACAGTCCAACTCTCACATCCATACATGATTACTAGAAAGACATAGCTGTGATTAGACAGACCTTTTTAGGCAAAGTAATGTCTCTGCTTTTTAATATGCCTTCCAGATTGGTCATAACTTTTCTTCCAAGGAGTAAGCGTTGTTGTTTGTTTGTGGTTTTTTTGTTTGTTTTGTTTTGTTTTGTTTTTTAGATTTCATGGCTACAGTCACATCTGCAGTGATTTTGGAGCCCCCCAAAATAAAGTCTGTCACTATTTCCATTGTTTCCCCATCTAGTTGCCATGAAGTGATAGGACCATATGCCATGATTTAGTTTTATGAATGTTGAGTTTTAAGCCAACTTTTTCACTCTCCTCTTTAACTTTCATAAAGAGGCTCTTTAGTCCTTCTTTGCTTTCTGCCATAATGGTGGTGTCATCTGTATATCTGAGGTTATTGATACTTCCAATGGCAATCCTGATTCCAGCTTGTGCTTCATCCAGCCCAGCATTTCTCATGATGTACTCTGCATATAAGTTAAATAAGCAGGGTGACAATATATAGCCTTGACGTACTCCTTTCCTGATTTGGAACCAGTCTGTTGTTCCATATTCAGTTCTAACTGTTGCTTCCTGACCTGCATACCGATTTCTCAGGAGGCTGGTCAGGTGGTCTAATATTCCCATCTCTTTAAGAATTTTTCCACAGTTTGTTGTGATCCACACAGTCAAAGACTTGGGCAGAGTCAATAAATCAGAAACAGATGTTTTTCTGGACCTCTCTTGCTTTTCTGATGATCTAACAGCTGTTGCTAATTTGATCTCTTTATATATAAATGCATATATATAAAGGAGAGTTCTTCTATACAACAGTAGTGCAGCAGAGTGATTGATGTGCTTCTTACTTTCTCCACTAAGGAAGGATGGCTTGTCAGTGTAAGTAGTGTGGTCAGCAGAAAGCATATACCTGTCAGCTCTTTCAGGGTCTGCCTCAGAGAGCTAGACCATCCAGATCATGTCTTCCTAGGGATATCCACATTCTGAGACTGAGCAAGGTGGAGGCTTAATAGGCTGAGTATTTTAGACTAAGAATGGATGACCCTGAAGAATAATTCTTATTCCGTAGCTCTCTGCCAGGTTGTCTGAGGTTTCAATCAGGCTGCATAACAATTTCATTTTTTTCTTTGTGCAAGTTGCTTTCCACAACATCTTCTCACAGAAATCTGAATGGTGGACAGAAATTATAAATGAGGGTATAAAACGTAGCATAGAAAACCACACACAACAGAAATAGATGCATTTGTTCAAACTTGCAATAAAACATACACTATTCAAGTATTTTGAAGATGATACTATTAATATGGCTTGAAAACATTTCATCTGATAATAAAATTATTTTTAAAATTGAATTAAAGGTTTAATTGTCATCAAAATTTGGACAAAATTTTGGACTTTAAAATTAGTTCTAATATTACTTTAATTTTGAGGGGAAAATGATAAAAAGCAAAATTTTCAAGATTAGACTGATCTACATCAGTTGTATTCTATGACAAGTTTTACATGGACAGTTCATGACAAAACATGATAGCTCCCTTATTTTTACATAGAATGTGCATAATGAAACTACAATTCTGGATTTCTTGGAGAACATGTTCAGTCAGGCACATGCACGTGTGAGCACACACTCACATTTTTTATTATTGAAACTACCATGTAAGACTTGATATCGAAAAACTTAAACTAAATCATCAAGAATGTGTGTCAGACTAAAAGGTAGTCACACTTGTGAAACTAAATAGCTCCAACTTGGAGTGGAAAGAGAGTTAAGAATTACAGAGGTCGATTTGGATAGCTATCCTTTATGTGCTGTTAATAGATTCCACTGTCATATAATTGTGTGCCATCTGTCATACAAATGTATCAGAATAATTTCTATATGTATGGAATATCTTCTTCCTCCTAAAATACATATTTGTTGAATTTCTGCCACCAAATAAATGGTCAATGCTTGATTTGAATTAAAAAACAAACAAACAAAACAAAACAAAAAACACCAAAGTCAGGATTCCTGCCTTGTTAATATAATCCACAAATGACTCCCGAGGACAAACTATTTTCAGCTCCATAGGGAAGTTGCCCCCTGAAAGACTTGTAATTTCTCTACTTTCATTATTTCAATCTAGGGGAATAATTGTGTTTCTTTTGTATCCCTTAGAGATCTTTAACAACAAAATCTTGTGCCCATAATTTCTCTTGAGAATACAATATAGTTGTATTGTGTAAAATATCCACAACTGAGTGTAGTTTTCACTTTGGCTCCATCTCTTCATTCTTTCTCGTGTTATTTCTTCACTCTTCTCTAGTAGTATAGGGGACACCTGGAGAGTTCATCTTTCAGTATCACATCTTCTTGCCTTTTTTTTTTTTTTTTCATTCCTGTTCATAGGGTTCTCAAGGCAAGGATACTGACTTGGTTTGCCATTCCCTTCTCCAGTAGACTACATTCTGTCAGAACTCTCCACTATGACCCATCAGTCTTTGGTAACCCTACATGGCATGGCTTATTGTTTCACTGAGTTAGACATGGGTATGGCCCATATGATCAGTTTGGCTAATCTTCTTATCTGGGTCCAATTGTGATTGACATCCTTTCATAAACGCAACCCTTGTCATACAGGTGGTCAAGAATGGTGCCCATCACTGGTCCCATAGTAGTTCCCATCCTGTAGATGCCTCATCTCCTGGCAGATCAGCAGCAGCAGCACAAGCTATTTCCATCACCATGGAGCTGGAAGGAGCATCAGTAGTGGAGGAAGACCTGGGTTGGTGGACTGTATAACAGTTGCCATCTCCTGGCCAGATTTCCTGGTGATCTAAGGACTTCCTTTTGGGGTCTCTGAATTTCCCTGTCTACTGTGCAGTCTCGTTCCTCTCTTCATCTTGAGTGACACGCAGATCTGGTGCTGAACACGATTCAGACTGTGGGGTGGTTGGGGACACCATCACTATCAGCACACGCATTCTGTTTTCTAGATCCCATTTCAGGCTCTAGGTCTGCCTGAATCTGTTGCACATCATGTGGAGACACTGGTGACTTCCTGTGCCAGTGCTGGAAGAGATGCTTCAAGCCTTGGCTGATCACATTAATGCTATTTGGCCAATCTTCAGAGCATTGTGGATCATTTTAGACAACTTTTGTTCTGATTCTGTTTGCTGTCTGGCTTCTGCATCTTGGGATTTGTCTCCAGGATCAGGGACCTCAAATCACTATTCACTTCTCAAAGCCTCCTCAGTAGACTTAATAAACTTATTTTCAAACTCAATATTGCTTTAACATACCAAGATTGTCAAATTAGGTGGACATTGTTTTGACAGTAACTACACAGGAGCTGTGAGAGGAAGGCTTCATGTCTATCTTTATCACTGTTCCTCAAACACTTATAAGATGTTTTGGAGTCTTTTTAGGGAAAGCTGATCAGTTACCTTCAAAATTGCCAATGCCATTAAAAACAAAAGAAGTTTGACATATTGCCTCTATTTTGGACATATTGCCTCAACCAAGAGTAGCTAGGGAGACTTGACTATTAAACATAATGTGCCATCCTGAAATTTTGAACTATGATGTTGGAGAATATTCTTGAGAGTTAACTCATGTCCAAGATGGAAGGCAGGAGGAAAAGGGGACAACAGAGGATGAGATGGTTGAATGGTATCACTGACTCGATGGACATGAGTTTGAGCAAGCTCCAGGAGTTGGTGATGGACAGGAAAACCTGATGTGCTTCAGTCCATAGGGTTGTGAAGAGTTAGACATCACTAAGCAACTGACCTGATGTCTATTGAGTCAGTGATGTCATCCAACAAACTCATCCTCCTTTCTCTATCTGTTGCCCCTTCCTCCTCTTGTCCTTTAAATTTTCCAGCATTTGGGTCTTTTCCAATGAGTCAGCTCTTTGCATCAGGTGACCAAAGTATTGGAGCTTCAATGTCAGCCCTTCCAAGAATATTCAAGGTTTATTTCCTTTACAATTGACTGGTTTCATCTCCTTGCTGTCCAAGTGATTCTCAAGACTCTTCTCCAGCACCACAGTTTAAAAGCATCAGTTCTTCAGTGCTCTGCCTTCTTTATGGTCCAACTCTCACATCCATACATAACTACTGGAAAAACGTTAGCTTTGACTACACAGGCTTTTTAATATATTACATTAGTTTAATTAGTTTAATATATGATATGTATTTGTTTCCCTACCCCTAATGTACTATAGAATAGGGACCTACTTACATTTGCACTTTTTTACTTCAACAAATTGCTGCCCAGGGTCTCTTCATTTCTAAAGATTATTCCATTTATATTGCAGTAACTTGTTCAAAATAAATCATTAATAAGAATCACTTTATTTTTCTTCAAAGTGAATGATGAATAAGGTAGGAATTTTACCAGAGAAGTCAAAATCTAATTCTTTTCTGATTTCTTAAATTAAAATGATAGGCTCTGTGTGTGCTTCTTCATAGAATTGTTAGTTTGAAAGGGAAATTTTCTTTGATGTGATGCTAAGTACCATAATAAAGTCTTCTTACAGAGTTGTCATGGCAACATGAATGCATCATTTGTCCTGCTCACATTTAAATTTTTTTCCTAATATCTTCCTTTTTTTTAAGGTTTATATAACCTGTGTTACATTTGGGCAAGATTCATCAAGTGTAGATTACAACTAAATTCAATAGTTAAATTAATTGATTTACAAACATGCATGCATATGAATTTACTGAGTTCATATAAATAAATTTGAGGAAAAAAAGCAATTAGCACTGCATACTTTATAATGAGGCAGCAAAATTTTAAACATATGTATGTTTCATTGGTTTAATTAACTTCTGTTATGGTAAATTCATTTCCATACAGTTAAGTAGGAAACTTAAGTCCACAGGGACTTCCTTGGTGGCTCAGAGGTTAAAGCTTCTGCCTGGAATGCAGGAGACCTGGGTTCGATCCTTGGGTTGAGGAGATCCCATAGAAAAGGAATGGCAACCCACTCCAGTACTTTTGCCTGGAGAATCCTATGGAGGGAGGAGCCTGACAGTCTACAGTCCATGGGGTCGCAAAGAGCTGGACTTGAGTGAGCGAATTCACTTCACTTCACTTCACTTCAAGTAGGAAAAACGATGTCTGCTAGGAGAGACTGCTTACAAGTAAATCAGGGCAACCTTGCTGCTGCTTCTATAGCTATTCTTATGTAAACTACCACCACTGCTACTATAAATATGTAAGTTATTTAATGCTTACTGTATGTGATGTATATGTGTTAATTATGTTACATGTCCTTGTTCTATCAGTAAAGCTATTCTGTGCCATAAATATTGCCTATACACACACACACACACACACACACACATATATATATATATATAGTTTCAAGGTTAAAGTTCCTGCCAAATTTAAAATACAAAACAAGCTTAAATTTCAAAATGTATATTTTTAACATAGTATTACACTTCCTTTTCAGACAATTGCTTGTGGAAATTTATTATGAAAGAAAGCAGGAATTGAGTTAGAAATCCACAGGTTAATACTTCTCTCAGAAATGTTATTAACAAAAAGTGAAAAAAGAAAATGCCATGTCCAATTGAAGAAGCTGTGCCTTGAATATTTTATTAGGTCATATTTTCAGTCATGAGAATTTAATAAACATAAAGTATATATATATCATATAAGTAATTTCAACTTGTATACTGAAATTTTCCTTGATGCATAATGTTATGTTAATTTCTGTTTGAACAACAACAACAAAAAATCATGTCTAGGATTCAAAAAGTGTATGTGTCATAAAATCATTTTCCACTCAACATCATTCAGTCTCAACCTGATCCTTTTGGTCACAAGAGACTTCTTGTTTCTCTTTGTTTCTCTATGAAATATATTTCACTTTCTAACATACCTAGTTCCTTTAGAGAACACTGCAGTGTTCTACTTAATATGTTCTTTAGGTAGAGTAAGATACTCATTGCCTCAGTTCATTTCAGTCACTCAGTCGTGTCCGACTCTTTCAACCCCATGAATCGCAGCACTCCAGGCCTCCCTGTCCATCACCAACTCCTGGAGTTCACCCAGACCCACGCCCATGGAGTCAGTGATGCCATCCAGCCATCTCATCCTCTGTCATCCCCTTCTCCTCCTGCCCCCAATCCCTCCCAGCATCAGAGTTTTTTCCAATGAGTCAACTCTTCACATGAGGTGGCCAAAGTACTGGAGTTTCAGCTTCAACATCAGTCCTTCCAAAGAAATCCCAAGGGCCTATTTCCTTCAGAATGGACTGGTTGGATCTCCTTGCAGTCCAAGGGACTCTCAAGAGTCTTCTCCAACACCACAGTTCAAAAGCATCAATTCTTTGGTGCTCAGCCTTCTTCACAGTGCAACTCTCACATCCGTACATGACCACAGGAAAAACCATAGCCTTGACTTGGTGGACCTTAGTCGGCAAAGTAATATCTCTGCTTTTGAATATGCTATCTAGGTTGGTCATAACTTTTCTTCCAAGGAGTAAGTGTCTTTTAATTTCATGGCTGCAGTCACCATCTACAGTGATTCTGGAACCCAGAAAAATAAAATCTGACACTGTTTCCCCATCTATTTCCCATGAAGTGATGAGACTGGATGCCATGATCTTCGTTTTCCGAATGTTGAGCTTTAAGTCAACTTTTTCACTCTTATCTTTCACTTTCATCAAGAGGCTTTTTAGTTCCTCTTCACTTTCTGCCATAAAGGTGGTGTCATCTGCCTAGCTAAGAGGAATTTTAGCTGCATATTGATTATGGTTTCAAATGTCATGAGAAATGCTTTGGTCAAAGCTAAGCCTAAAGATACATCCCCACTCAGCAATTAAACAATGTTCAATGATATAGAAATTCAAAAGCAAGCAGACTTACTTCTATCTGCAACAACTCTGAATGGCTTCCCTAACTCCAAAGCATTCTATGTGAGTGCCTGAGCCTCATGTGTGACCACTTACAACATTTCACACTACTGCTCTCCACAAGCATTCAATGTTATGTATTCTCCTAGAGGACTGCCAACAAACTTCTTCATGAAATATTTTATCTTAGAGTAGGAGATTTTTATATAAATATAGCTATGGAGCAGGTAAAACCATTTGTTTTCCCTTAACATTGTAAAGAAATTTACTATTCTTCTCGATTCATGTATGCAGCCAGAAACACTAGGATCTAACCTAGACCATCCAACAAGTAACCACCGAATGAGACAGGTTATCACAGCCAAATAAGTCAGAGATCAGTATCATCTACAGTATCACCTACAAGCATGTTCATGATTGTCAGCCTGCCACAACAGAAGGGCTCACATATGGGTCACCATAGAGAATATATCTCAGGTCAAAAGAAGGGAGTGTGCTCTTGAGATGGATAGGATACTTCCTACACAAAGCTACTTCCCCAAAATTGGGGAATAACAACAATCAATCTAATATTTAGAAATAAACATAGAGTACTAGGCAAAATGGGAGACAGGTAAACATATTGCAAGAGAAGGAATAACACAAGACCACAAAAGAAAAACTAAATGGAGATAAGAAGTCTACTATAGGAGAGGTTCAATGTAATAATCATAAAGGTTACTCATCGTACTTGAGAGCAGAATAGATGAACACATTTGCTTATCAAATAATTAAAAATATAAAAAGAAGAGCAAAACAGAGCTGAAGATTAAGATAAATAAAATGAAAAAAACAATGTGTTAGAAAAAAATCAACAAAATGTTAGATGATACGGAGAAATAGACCAGTGAACTGGAAAACAAAGTGTTGGTGGAGAGTATAATTTCCTCTGCTCTGTCTTGCTGCAGCAAAAATTTGAAGCAATGGGTGGACCAGTGTTACAGCTCAGTTTTGTTAGACAAGCAAAGGAAAATACATTCTCAAGGCATGAGGGTAGGTTGACCCAAAAGACGTGAAGAGAAGAGAGAAAAATCTGTTTGGGCTCCTCTTTTAATATGTCTTTTCTCCTCCTCCTCTTGTGCCTGCCCTATGTAAACTGGGCTAGCCAGGAGGGCTGTTTGTTTCACCTGAGGTTTTCATCCAGTCCTTGGACTATCCTTTGTTCTATTTCTGTGGGTTTGTCCCTTCTTTTAGACACCGCAATTCTAGACTCCTTTTCCTATTCTAACTACCTAATATTCCCCCCTCAAGACATGAGAAGCCCAGTTACTTGGAAATAGGGGTGTTGAGGTCTTCTGGCTACTTCCTGCTGAACTGGGACAGAAAGGGGCATAGGGTCTGCCCCATTTATTAGTCTCAAGCCTCAGAGTCTTTATAGCAGTGTCCATCTAAGGGTGAATGATATTTTCCATGGGTCAGGTGTAGTTTTATATATTCTTGTTGAACTGACACTGTATGTTGTAGCTTGTTGACCTGAGTAGAGACAAAATAGGTTACACATTTGATAATGCATGGAACCATCATAAGTGTCATCAATATGGTGAATAACAGGGATTAGTAGGGGCACTCAGTTCAGTTGCTAAGTCATGTCCGACTCTGCGACCCCATGAATCGCAGCATGCCAGGCCTCCCTGTCCATCACCAACTCCCAAAGTTCACTCAAACTCATGTCCATCAAGTCAGTGATGCTATCCAGCCATCTCATCTTCTGTTGTCTCCTTCTCTTCCTGGTCCCAATCCCTCCCAGAATCAGGGTCTTTAGTCAACTCCAAATTTCCCCTCACCAGGAGAAGGATCCCCCAAAGAGAGACTGTAGCCACCCGATAAAATTCCAACTTGTTCTTTGAGATCCTGTAGGATCTAAATGTTTTTCTTGAAGACTGTGAGACTTCCTTTACATTAGCTGGAGGTATTTGGCCAGATTAAAAAAAAAAAAAGTCTCATTAAAGGTGGCTCAAGTATCCTTCTTCAAGGAACAGGAGATCTCTTTCTTGTCTGTTTTGGAGTACAACTCCTGCCAAGCTGTGTTGGCCCTTTAGAGCTATCCTGAGAAATCTTATCCCCAGAAACTTAATTTTGGAGGTGATAGAATAGCACTCATTTGTAGTCCTGAATAGGTATCTCTGATCTCCCAGGGGCGTGTATTGAGCATCCTCTTCTGTTTCTTCCATGGCTTGATATGTGAGTAGTGAATCCAGGTGTTGTGTCCCAATACCTTGACTGCTGTGGGGTTAGAAAGGCTTACAGGGTAGGGGCCTTCCCATATGGGCTGGAGTTGAACCTTTGGGGACCCATCTTTCCAGACTTTAATTAGGACTTTATTTTTTAATTTATTTTTTAAATTTTAATTGGAGGCTAATTACTTAACAATATTTTAGTGGTTTTGCCATACATTGACATGAATCAGCTATGGTTTTACATGTGTTCCCCATTCTGAACCCCCTCCCACCTCTATCCCCATCCCATCCCTCAGGGCCATCCCTGTGCACCAGCCCTGAGCACCCTGTCTCATGCATCAAACCTGGGATACTTATCTATTTCACATATGATAATATAAAAACTTTAATGCTATCTAAAATCATACCACCCTCACCTTCTCGCACAGAGCCCAAAAGAGTCTGTGTGAGACTGTGTCTCTTTTGCTGTCTCACATATAGGGTGATAGTTATCATCTTTTTAAATTTCATGTATATGTGTTAATATACTGTATTGGTGATTTTTTATTTTTCTTATTTACTTCAGACTCAGTATAATAGCCTCTAGTTTTATCCATCTCATTAGAACTGATTCAAATACATTATTTTTAATAGCTGAGAAATATTCCATTGTGTATATGTACCATAGCTTTCTTATCCATGTGTCTGCCAATGGACATCTAGGTTGCTTCCATGTCTTGCCTACTGTAAACAGTGCTGCGATCAACATTGGGGTACATGTGTTTCTTTTCAGTTATGGTGTACTTGGTGTGTATGGCCAGCAGTGGGATTGCTGGGTTGTATGGCAGTTCTATTTCCAGTTTTTTTTTTTTTTTTTTTTAAGGAATCTCCACACTGTTCTCTATAGTGGCTGTACTAGTTTGCATTCCCACCAATAGTGTAAGAAGATTCCCTTTTCTCCACATCCTCTCCAGCATTTATTGCTTGTAGACATTTTGATAGCAGCTATTCTGACTGGTGTGAGATGTACTTCACTGTGGTTTGATTTGCATTTCTCTGATAATGAGTGATGTTGAACAGTTTTTCATGTATTTGTTAGCCATCTGTATGTCTTCTTTGCAGAAATATCTGTTTAATTCTTTGGGTTTTTTTTTTTTTTTTTTTTTTTTTTTTTTTTTTGGTTTTTTTTTTTTTTTTTTTTTTTTTTTTGCTTGGGTCCTTTATTTTTCTGGAATTGAGCTACATAAGCTGCTTGTATATTTTTGAGATTAATTCATTGTCAGTTGCTTTGTTTGCTATTATTTCCTCCCATTCTGAAGGCTGTTTTTGAAAAAAGCCTTCAAGTTTAATTAGGTCCCATTTGTTTATTTTTGCTTTTATTTCCATTACTCTGAGAAGTGGTTCATTGAGAATCCTGCTGTGATTTATGTCAGAAAGTGTTTTGCCTATGTTTTCCTCTAGGAGTTTTATAGTTTCTGGTCTTATATTTAGATCTCTAATCCATTTTTAGTTTATTTTTGTGTACAGTGTTAGAAAATGTTCTAATTTAATTATTTTACAAGTGGTTGACCAGTTTTCCCAGCACCACTTGTTAAAGAGAGTCTTTTCTCCACTGTAAATTTTTAGCTCCTTTGTCAAAGGTAAGGTGCCCATAGGTGGATGAATTTATCTCTAGGCTTTCTATTTTGTTCCTTTGATTTTTTTTTTTTCCTGTCTTTGTGCCAGTGCCATACTGTCTTGATCACTGTAGCTGTGATGTATAGTCTGAAGTCAGGCAGGTTGATTCCACAAGTTCCATTCTTATTTCTCAAGATGCTTTGGGTATTCGAGTTTTTTTGTATTTCCGTAAAAATTGTGAAATTGTTTGTTTTAGTTCTCTGGAAAATACTGTTGGTAGCTTGATATGGATTTCATTGGATCTATAGATTGCTTTGGGTAGTATACTCATTTTCATTATATGGATTCTTCCTATCCATAAACATAGTATAGTTCTCCATCTATTTGTGTCATATTTTATTTCTTTAATCAGTGCTTTATAGTTTTCTATATTATAGTCCTTTTGTATCTGTAGGTAGATTTCTTCCTAAGCATTTTATTTTTTTCATTGCAATGATAAATGGAATCATTTCCTTAGTTTCTCTTTTTGTTTTCTCATTGTTAGTGCACAGGAATGCAAGGGATTCCTGTGTGTTAATTTTATATCCTGCAACTTTACTATATTCATTGATTAGCTCTATTAATTAATAGCCACCAACATATAGTGGTGGCTCTTTAGAATCGTTTAGGTCCTGCTTAACACCTCACAAGTGTATGTCTTTTTGGAACTGCCCAATGGCCATCATATAATACCAGAGGGACTAAGCCTGTGGATCTAGGAAGAGGTCATTGATGTAAACAAAATGTCTCCCATATAGCATCTCATAAAGCCTAAGGCCAATCTGTTCTTTAGAGGCAATGCAGGTGTGGAGGAGAGCTATTGCTAAAACCTCCTTCCATCCCAGGGAGGTCTCCTGAGTTATCTTTTTTATTATTGATTTTAAGAATTTATTGGCTCTTTCTACTTTTCCTAAAGACTGAGGCCTTCAGGCACAATGGAGGTAATAAGTAATGTCCAATGCTTTAGAGACCACTTGGGTGACCTTAAAGGTAAATAATGGCCCATTGTAACTTTGTATGACCAAATCTTGGAATGATTTCATGAAAACAAAAAGCAGTCCTTTTTTTTTTTTTTCCTTTTAATCACTTCCTCAGCCTTCTCAGTCTTGGTGGGAAAGCCTTCAATCCATCCTGTGAATGTTTCTATCATGACTAATAGGTATTTATAACCTTGAGAAACTGGCATCTGGGTGAAGTTCATCTGCCAATCTTCTCTTTGATAGGTCTTACGTCATTGAACAGTCTGGGCCAGCTGGGGTCTTTAAGCTCCTTAGGTGTTTAACTGTCAAGTTGGACAAAAGGAGACCATTTGGCTTATATTAGTTTGGAGGACTGTTTCTCTGAAGGACCTTTCTAGAAATCTTTCGAGGGCCTTTCCCCCTAAATGTCTGGTGGCATGTAAAGAGTTAACCAACTCCACTGGAGATTCCCAGGCAGAAAAAGGAGCTCCTCCTTTTGGAACCACCCTATAGGATCTTCTTGAAAGCCCTCACTTTTAGCTTTAAGAGTCTCACCTTCGGTATATGAAGGAATTTATGGCAAATTAGTCTGTGGGACTAAGGTGGCAACCCCTATTACATCATTGTTCTGTAATGCTGCTCTTTATCTGCCTGATCAGCTGCTTGGTTCCCTCATGTCACTTCCATGTTGCGTTTTTGGTGTCCTTTGCAATGGGAGACTGAAACCACAGTGGGTAGATGGTCTGCCTCCAAGAGCCTAAGGATTTGATCACCATACTTGACTGGGGACACTTGGGTGGTCAAGTGGCCTCTTTCTTTCCAAATAGCAGCATGTGCATGTAGACCAGAAAGGTATTCTTAGAGTCAGTGTAAAGGGCTGCTCTTTTTCCTTTTACTAGCTTTAAAGCTCAAATCAGGGCTAGGAGCTCAGCTAATTGGGCTGAAGTACCTAGTGGCAAAGGTTTAGCCTCCATGGTCTCAAAATTGGAGACTACTGCATATCTGGCTCTTCTTTTTCCATCAAAGACAAAGCTGATTCCATCAGTGTACCAGATTTCCTCAGGATTAATCAGAGGATCTTCTCACAATTTTGACAATCCCTCACAATTTTGTCCAGGGGTTCAAAGTTTGTAGGCAAGAGTGAAAGGGGAGAGAGTCCTCAGGGATAGGTAGAAGGGTAGCTGGGTTAAGACGGGTAGCTGGGTTAAGAGGATATAGCCAGGCCTGGATTTTCCATCAGCACTACTTGATATCTGACGATTCTTTGATCAGAAATCCATAAATTGCCTCTCCCATTCAGAAGTTGTTTCACTTGGTGGCTGGTAAAAATAGCTAGTTTGTCCCCAAGAGAGAGTTAAAGCATCTTCTATCAGTAGTGCAGTAGCTGCAAACTTTCAAAGACAAGGAAAACTATCTTCCCAAAAAGGGAGTAGGACACTTAGTAACCACCAGAAACTGGTAGGAAAATATCTGTCCATTCAGTAACAAAGTACTCAGGTGAATTTTTTTTGTAATTGTTTTTCCTGTAGCACCCAAAATAGTGCAGGTTTGGAAGGAGAAGTCTCTGGGGTAGGAGATTAGAAGAGAGTAGCCGGCCCCTATGTCAACCTAGAAATTCTGAAACCTACCTGCCACATCCAGGTGCAGCCTTGGCTCCAGCCCCGTGATTGTTATCTGTGGCAGGTGGGCTGGCTGGTGCAGGCCACTCCAGTCCTATTGAAGCATTGTGAGGGAAGGTTTGGCACTTGACCTTGAGGCCCTCTGGTCCTGAGGTCAGACTGCTGCCCAATGTCCCAATTGGTGGCATTTATATAGAACTGTTTAGGAGACTTGTCATGGTTTGAACACTCTTTGGCCCAAAAGAGTCTTATATCCAGCCTGTCTATAGATTAAGTATTTTCCTCCTGCCTTGTCCTTTAAGGACTCGGGGTTTGCCATAGGGCTTCCCTGGAGGGTGGCCATATCTGGCCATGCCTTTTCTCTTTCCTTTACTTCCTTTCCTGGGCTTCTTCTGTTCTCTGTTATAAAAGGTATCAGTGGCTGTCTGGACCATTTCATCTAAAGAGGCAGCAGAGTCCTGCTGCTGTAGCTGTGGTAACTGTATCCTGATGTCTGATGAACGTTGGGACAGAAATTTGTCCTTTAAAATAATCTGTCCCTCCTATGAGTCTAAGTTCAGATTGGTAAACTTTGGAGGACCTCTTTATCCTTTCCAGAAAGGTAATGATGCTCTAATTGGACTCCTGAGTTATTGGTGAGACTGGGCATAGTCCCACAGCTAATAGGCTTCCTTCTACTTTCAAGGGTGGACTTCCTTAGGGGTGAGTCTTTCTGAAGCTTATCCTATTCAGTACTGTCACAATCTAAGAGTCATGCATCCCTGGGTCAGGATGCAGATTCCCAGGCAGGCTGAAGCCTGACAGACTGCTAGAGATCAAATCCCCAGACAGGTCAAGGCAGTTTGGCTTCCCAAGAATTGGATCCCTGGAAACTTGAGGCAGTCGACCTCCTGGGATCCCTGGAGTTGTGGATTCCCAAGCAGGTTAAGGTGTGACAACCTTCTGTGGACAAGACCTTTAGGCAGGTCGGGACAAGGCTACATCTTGGGACCCCAAGGCTGGAGTTGGGCATCCCCATGGTCTCCAGCATTACAAATGCTGGATAGGATTAAGGTGCTGAAATCTTAACTCATTGCTGGTTTGTCCACCACAGATGGGAATAGATATCATGATTTAAAGCAATCTGGCCTGTACCCTGAGACAGGGAACCTGGTGAAATAGCCATAAGCCTCATCCTCTTATTGCAATGAGGGAATGGAAGTCACTGATTTGCTCCCCTAGTCCTCCATAAAAGTAGTTTAGGATGTCTCCAATGGTAAACATTTCATTGTCATAGACTCACTTTAGGGAATAACAGAAGTAATGACAAAGGAGTGGGCTATATGGTCTTGTTAGGGGCATTAAGAATATTTTAATAATAAGCGGAGTGTAGTGATGTTGCCTACATGGGGGCAGTGTCCTGGTTGTAAGGGTTAGGAAGTAGCTTCAGAACAAATTGATCAGAGGCAACAGACAAGATGTTTCATAAAAATGGAGTTGAGGTTTGATCCAGGGGTATGTTTGTAAGTTTAGGATAAGAGTGGCAAGGTTTGGGCCCAAACAGCTTGCAGGGAAAAATCCCAAAGTAGCAAATATTATCCCCAGAAGCCCAATTGCCCTTGAAAGGATGCCACCAACAGATGGACTTCTAGCAGGCATTGTGTGCCTGTCACCCACCCTAGCAGGTTCACTGAGAGGTGCTTTACTTGCACATGTTGTAGGAAATATGGAAGATGAAGGCCTGAATATCTAGAGGGGTTAGATATTATGCAGTATTTCCCTCCCAAAGGCTAGCTATTTTCTTATCCCTCCAGAAGATTGTAGAGGCAACATTTTGGGCCCAGACGGGGCTCAGGAGAAGAGTATGAAACAGGAGGGAAGGGGGCAAGGAACAACTTTTGAAAGAATGACATAACCCAAGGGCTAACATAAAGCAATTAAAATCAAAGGGTCCAAGATGACAAGTCAAATTCAACTAAAACTTGATCCTCAATCTGCAAGTAAAATGACACACCCAGAGGTGCTAGGACTCTCCCAAGGCACTAGCAAGATCCTGAGGAGTGGGAGGTTCCCCAATTGTTGGAATGATTCTCCCACTCATTAGCATATGAAATCACTTAGCTCCTGAAAACTAACCAAACCACATTCCATGACCACTGCACTTGCCCTCTGTGATGGCCCACACTCTTGGAGTGTGTTTCTCTCTCAATCTAAACAAATCTACCTCTTACCTATTGCTGTGTCTCTCACTGAATGTTTTGCAATGAGATATCTAGAGCCTAAAAGTAGCCATCATGGTCAACAAAAGAGTCTAAAATGCAGTAATTGGATGCAATCTCAAAAATGACACAATGATCTCTGTTCATTTCCAAGGCAAATTATTCAATATCAGAGTTATCCAAGTCTATGCCCCAACCAGTAACGCTGAAGAAGCTGAAGTTGAACAGTTTTATGAAGACCTAGAAGACCTTTTAGAACTAACACCCAAAAAAAGTCCTTTTCATTCTAGGGTCCTGGAATGCAAAAGTAGGAAGTCGAGAAACAACTGGAGTAACAGGCAAATTTTGCCTTGGAATGTGGAATGAAGTAGGGCAAAGACTAATAGAGTTTTGCCAAGAAAATGCACTGATCATAGCAAACACCCTCTTCCAACAACACAAGAGAAAACTCTACACATGGACATCACTAGATGGTCAACACCAAAATCGGATTTATTTTATTCTTTGGAGCCAAAGATGGAGAAGCTTTATACAGTCAACAGAAAGAAGACCAGGAGCTGACTGTGGCTCAGATCATGAACTCCTTATTGCCAAATTCAGACTCAAATTGAAGTAAGTAGGGAAAACCACTAGACCATTCAGACATGACCTAAATCAAATCCCTTATGATTATACAGTGGAAGTGAGAAATAGATTTAAGGGCCTAGATCTGATAGATAGAGTGCCTATGAACTATGGAATGAGGTCCATGACATTGTACAGGAGACAGGGATCAAGACCATCCCCATAGAAAATAAATGAAAAAAAGAAAAATGGCTGCCTGGGGAGGCCTTACAAATAGCTGTGAAAAGAAGAGAAGTGAAAAGCAAAGCAGAAAAGGAAAAATATAAGCATCTGAATGCAGAGTTCCAGAGAACAGCAAGAAGAGATAAGAAAGCCTTCTTCAGCGATCAATGCAAAGAAATAGAGGAAAAGAACAGAATGGGAAAGACTAGAGATCCCTTCAAGAAAATTAGAGATACCAAGGGAACATTTCATGCAAAGATTGGCTTGATAAAGGACATAAGTGGTCTGGACCTAATAGAAGCAGAAGATATTAAAAAGAGGTGGCAAGAATATACACAGAACAGTACAAAAAAGATCTTCACAAGCAAGATAATCATGATGGTGTGATCACTAATCTAGAGCCAGACATCCTGGAACGTGAAGTCAAGTGGGCCTTGGAAAGCATCACTACAAACAAAGCTAGTGGAGGTGATGGAATTCCAGTTGAGCTACTCCAAATCCTGAAAGATGATGCTGTGAAAGTGCTGCACTCAATATGCCAGCAAATTTGGAAAACTCAGTAGTGGCCACACGACTAGAAAAGGTCAGTTTTTATTACAATTCCAAAGAAACGCAATGCCAAAGAATGCTCAAACTACTGCACAATTGCACTCATCTAACATGCTAGTAAAGTAATGCTCAAAATTCTCCAAGCCAGGCTTCAGCAATACATGAACTGTGAACTTCCAGCTGTTCAAGCTGGTTTTAGAAAAGGCAGAGGAACCAGAGATCAAATTGTCAACATCCGCTGGATCATGGAAAAGGCAAGAGAGTTCCAGGAAAACACACACACACACACACATACACACACACACACACACACAACTATTTCTGCCTTATTGACTATGACAAAGCCTTTGACTGTGTGGTCACAATAAACTGGAAAATTCTGAAAGAGATTGGAATAGAAGACTACCTGACCTGCTCTTGAGAAATTTCTATGCAAGTCAGGAAGCAACAGTTAGAACTGGACATGGAACAACAGATTGGTTCCAAATAGGAGGAGTACATCAAGGCTGTATATAGTCACCCTGCTTATTTAATTTCTATGCAGAGTACACCATGAGAAACACTGGACTGGAAGAAACACAAGCTGGAATCAAGATTGCTGGGAGAAATATCAATAACCTCAGACATGCAGATGACACCACCCTTATGGCAGAAAGTGAAGAGGAGCTAAAAAGTGTCTTGATGAAAGTGAAAGAGGAGAGTTAAAAAGTTGGCTTAAAGCTCATCATTCGGAAAACAGAGATCATGGCATCCAGTCTCATCACTCATGGGAAATTGATGGGGAAACAGTGGAAACAGTGTCAGATTTTATTTTGGGGGCTCCAAAGTAACTGCAGATGGTGACTGCAGCCATGAAATTAAAAGACACTTACTCTTTGGAAGAAAAGTTATGACCAACCTAGGTAATATATTCAAAAGCAGAGACATTACTTTGCCGACTAAGGTCCGTCTAGTCAAGGCTATGGTTTTTCCAGTAGTCATGTATGGATGTGAGAGTTGAACTGTGAAGAAGGCTGAGAACCAAAGAATTGATGCTTTTGAACTGTGGTGTTGGAGAAGACTCTTGAAAGTCCCTTGGACTGCAAGGAGATCCAACCAGTCCATTCTGAAGGAGATCAGCCCTGGGATTTCTTTGGAGGGATTGATGCTAAAGCTGAAACTCCAGTACTCTGGCCATCTCATGCGAATAATTGACTCATTGGAAAAGACTTTGATGCTGGAAGGGATTGAGGGCAGGAGGAGAAGGGGATGACAGAGGATGAGATGGCTTCATGGCATCACTGATTCGATGGGCGTGAGTCTTAGTGAACTCTGGGAGTTCATGATGGACAGGGAGGCCTGGCATGCTGTGATTCATGGGGTCACAAAGAGTCGGACATGACTGAGTGACTGAACTAACTGAGCTTCATTAGGTCCTCAAATTAGGCATTGTGCGTTTGGCTGGGCTTATGTCCTGGGAGAGAGGAGCTGAAGGTTGGGAAGAAAAAGCAGTGCGAAAAACGTGCTGAGGAATCCCCTTCATAACCTGTCAGAAAATCTGCTAAATACCTGACCTGTACTCATAGTTCTCATATGTCTGATACTTGGCATAAATAATATTAAAGACAAAAGAATCCCCACTCCTTTGGGCAACAGCTCCTAAGTAGACCCTGCATGAGTCCCTCAATTGAACTCACTGCCACTTGCCTATTCACGGAGGGGGTTGAGGAAACAAGAAAAAGAGAAATTGTAAAGGAATTAAGATTTTGTTAGTCACATGTCCTTCCAGTCATAGGATCAAGGACCTACTTCCTACGTTAACTAGAAGTCTTCTGGAATTTGAGACTGAGCCACATGAGCTTTCAGCAGTTTGTTTTAGCTGTCCTTGTTTCCACCATGCTGGGCTTCTTGTCACTTCCACTGCTTTGGGTTTTATTCACATTCTGCTTCCACCATGGGAACTTTCACCAAGTTGAGCTTCTACTGTGCTTGGCCACTACCTTGTGGGGGCTGAGCCTAGGTTGTTTTCAGCCAGGTTACATCTGAAAAATGACATCATATATGTCAGGAGAGTGTGTAATTTCTTCAGTTCTTTCTCACCACAGCAAAAATTTGAAGTGATGGACAGACTAGTGTTACAGCTCAGTTTTATTTGGCAAGCAAAGGAAAATACACCCTAGAAGCAAAAGGGCCGGCCAAGCCAACAATACAAAGAGAATAAAGAAAGAAAAAGTTCAATTTCCACTCCTCATTTTATATGCTTTTTCTCCTCCCTTGAGCCTGCCTTATGTAAATTGGGCTAGCCAGGAGAACAGTTTGTTTCATCTGAGGTCCTCACTGTGGTCTTTGGACTTTCCTTTATTCTATTTTTGTGGGCTTTTCCCTTCTTTGTGTTTTATTTTATTTTATTTTTTTGTTATGANCACACGACTGGAAAAGGTCAGTTTTCCTTCCAATCCTAAAGAAAGATAATGCCAAAGAATGCTCAAACTACTGCACAATTGTACCCATCTCACATGCTAGTAAATTAGTGCTCAAAATTCTCCAAGCTAGGCTTCAGCAATACACGAATTGTGAACTTCCTGATGTTCAAAATGATTTTAGAAAAGGGAGAGGAACCAGAGATCAAATTGCCCACACCTGCTGGATCATTGAAAAAACAAGAGATTTCCAGAAAAACATCTATTTCTGCTTTATTGATTCTGCCAAAGTCTTTGACTGTGTGGAGCACAAAAAACTGTGGAAAATTCTTCAAGAAATGGGAATACCAGACCACCTAACCTGCCTCTTGAGAAACCTATATGCAGGTCAATGGGCAACAGTTAGAACTGGACATGGAGCAACAGGCTAGTTCCAAATAGGAAAAGGAGTATGTCAAGGCTTAAAATTGTCACCCTGCTTATTTAACTTATATGCAGAGTACATCATGAGAAACACTGGACTGGGAGAAGCACAAACTGGAATCAAGATTGCCAGGAGAAATATCAATAACCTCAGATATGCAGATGATACCATCCTTATTAAAATTAAACTACCTAAATTTATTTTCTTAGAGTACTGAGAAAAGTCTCATATTTTCAGTTGAGAGTCCTCATAAACCACTTTGCTGCTGCTGCTGCATTGCTTCAGTCTTGTCCGACTCTGTGCAACCCCATAGATGGCAGCCCACCAGGCTCCACCGTGATTCTCCAGGCAAGAACACTGGAGTGGGTTGCCATTTCCTTCTCCAATGCATGAAAGTGAAAAGTGAAAGTGAAGTCGCTCAGTCGTGTCCAACTCTTAGCAACCCCATGGACTGCAGCCCACCAGGCTCCTCTGTCCATGGGATTTTCCAGGCAAGAGTACTGGAGTAGGGTGCCATTGCTTTCTCCGATAAACCACTTTATATAAATTAAATTCATAAAATCACCTTTCCAAATTTGTTATTTAATATCAAATATCCATCTTCTTGTTAAATAGAAATATAGCTTCAATAGATGAAGAGTGAGGTGCTTTCAATAAATATTTGTTGAATGAATTACTTTACTAACAAATGAATATAAAAAGGAAAATATTGTGCACTGATCTAGATACCTTGAACTAAGTGTGTTCTCTTTAGAACATGGAGACAAGAAAGAAATATTGAAGAAACAATTTTATTTATTGAACATAAAGCAAAGTGTTCAAGTTTATACTCTATTTATCTTTTAATTTCTAAAACTATAGAGTCAAAGTGTTATTTCCTTTTGTTTTATGAACAAACATAATCTTTAATTCAATTATATATTATCAGAGAAATGGATTCAACCTGTATCTGATTTCAAAATCATGTCTCTTTCACATATTGCAATAAAGATCAGGTTTTTTAGATTTATATTATTTTTAATTTATTTTATTCATCCCCCCCCCGTGGCTTTATGTGTGTGTGTGTGTGTGTGTGTGTTATTTACAATACTGTATTGGTTTTGCCATACATTGATATGAATCCGCCACGGGTGTACATGAGTTCCCAATACTGAACCCCCATTTACACAGTCCTTAACATTATTAAACAATATGTTCCTTTCTATCCCATCAATTCATCCTGTCTCCTAACACAATTTTGTTTTTGCAATATATCGATATGCATTAAATGGCTGATAAAGAAACAAGAGGAAAGATGCTGTAGAAAGTTTTTTTTTTTTAATTTGAATTATTTGCTAATTAAGTAAAGCAGAGACATTACTTTGCCGACTAAGGTCTGTCTTGTTAAGGCTATGGTTTTTCCAGTAGTCATATATGGATGTGAGAGTTGGACTGAGAAAAAGACTGAGCGCTGAAGAATTGATACTTTTGAACAGTAGTGTTGGAGAAGACTCTTGAGAGTCCCTTGGACTGCAAGGAGATCCAACCAGTCTATTCTGAAGGAGATCAACCCTGGGATTTCTTTGGAAGGAATGATGCTAAAGCTGAAACTCCAGTACTTTGGCCACCTCATGCGAAGAGTTGACTCATTGGAAAAGACTTTGATGCTGGGAGGGATTGGGGGCAGGAGGAGAGGGGGACAACCGAAGATGAGATGGCTGGATGGCATCACTGACTCAGTGGAGTGGGTCTGAGTGAACTCCGGGAGTTGGTGATGGACAGGGAGGCTTGGCGTGCTGCAATTCATGGGGTCGCAAAGAGTCGGATATGACTGAGCGAGTGAACTGAACTGATGCATTAAATATATGGCTCTACAGCATAACTTTTAAAAATGGAAGCTCTAATATCCAAGTGCCCCAGTTCAAATTTCAATTCTTCAAGTCACTAGTTGCAGACTTGGAGAATATATTGTTTAGCATTGCTAAATAGTAAATATCTCCTATTAAGTTAAAAAAAAAAAAGCTACCTTGAGGATATGAAAACTAAATGGAATAATGTATATGGGCATTCTTTTACATCATTGGCAATGAGTAAATTTTAAACATGATGAGTAGTAAATGAAATGCAATGATCTTACAGGCAGAATGTTGAAGAGCACCACAGACTGTCTACTATTTTCCAATGAAAGGCAAAATCAGTGTTCAAATAAAGTTGCTATTGAATAAAGTTGCCAAACTGAGCAAAAAACAACATGAATATCATAGCAAAAAATTTAAAAGTAGCAGATGCAAGGAAAAATTTTTTAAATTCTATAAAAAAATATGTCCTCCACACATATCAATATAGCCTTCACTGCCAGATTAAGACTTTTGAAGGAACAATCCAGAAACAAAAAAGAGAAGGATTGAGGTCATTGGATACTTACACTTAAAGATGTCACATCTAAACTTAGCATCTCTGCATTTAGTAATTACTATAAACTGTAATTTTAAATACATTTGGAAATATATTTCATCATTTATTATATGGGCAATTTTAAAGTTATATAATCTTTAGATTTATTTGAATTCTTCCAGAGATTTTTCCTTGGGCTTTGTTCTGATAGTTCTCAAAAAGTTAGCAATTTTATTACTGATAGGTAGGAAGTTAGGCATTTACAATGAGTAATGGCCTAGCTGAAAAAGCTTCAAGCTGATCTCTAAATCCCTCCCCAGACACACTCCAGTGCTGTCCAGGAAAGCTAACATATATGCAACAGAACAACCAAGAGTTTTCCAACTCTAGTGCATGTGTTCTAGGCACACAGTGAATACAAACTAACCACAGGGGTTTCTCCAAATGTGGCATATGTGCCCTTGCTGCTCAACTGTCTTCTCAGTGATCTCAGGCAGTCAGGAGCCCATTCAGTTCAGTTCAGTTCAGTTGCTCAGTCGTGTCTGACTCATTGCAACCCCATGAAATCCAGCATGTCAGGCCTCCCTGTCCATCACCAACTCCCAGAGTTCATTTAGACTCATGCCCATCAAGTCAGTGATGCCATGCAGACATCTCATCCTCTGTCGTTTACTTCTCCTCCTGCCCCCAATCCCTCCCAGCATCAAAGTCTTCCAATGAGTCAATCCTTCACATCAGGTGGCCAAAGTACTGGAGTTTCAGCTTTAGCATCATTCCTTCCAAAGAAATCTCAGGGCTGATAACCTTCAGAATGGACAGGTTGGATCTCCTTGCAGTCCAAGGGACTCTCAAGAGTCTTCTCCAACACTGCTGTTCAAAAGTATCAATTCTTCAGCACTCAGTCTTTTTCTCAGTCCAACTCTCACATCCATACATGGCTACTGGAAAAACCATAGCCATAACAAGACAGACCTTAGTCAGCAAAGTAATGTCTCTGCTTTGAATATGCTATCTAAGTTGCTCATAATTTTTCTTCCAAGGAGTAAGTGTCTTTGATTTCATGGCTGCAGTCACCATCTGCAGTGAATTTGGAGCCCAAAATAAATAAATAAATAAATAAATAAATAAATAAATAAATAAGTCTGGCACTGTTTCAACTGTTTCCCCATCTATTTCCCATGAAGTTATGGGACTGGATGCCATGATCTTCATTTCTGAATGTTGAGCTTTAAGCCAACTTTTTCACTCTCCTCTTTTACTTTCATCAAGAAGTTTTTTAGTTCCTCTTCACTTTCTGCAATAAGGGTCATGTCATCTGCATATCTGAGGTGATTGATATTTCTTCCAGCAATCTTGATTCCAGCTTGTGTTTCTTCCAGTCCAGAGTTTCTCATATGTAATCTGCATAGAATTTAAATAAGCAGGGAGACAGTGTACAGCCTTGATGTATTCCTTTTCCTGTTTAGGACCAGAATGTTGTTCCATGTCCAGTTCTAACTGTTACTTCCTGATCTGCATATAGGTTTCTCAAGAGGCAGGTCAGGTGGTCTGGTATTCCCATCACTTTCAGAATTTTCCACAGTTTATTGTGATCCACACAAAGGCTTTGGCATAGTCAATAAAGCAGAAATAGATGTTTTTCTGGAACTCTCTTGTTTTTTCCATGATCCAGCAGATGTTGACAACTTTATCTCTGGTTCCTCTGCCTTTTCTAAAACCACCTTGAACATCTGGAAGTTCACAGTTCATGTATTGCTGAAGCCTGGCTTGGAGAATTTTGAGCATTACTTTACTAGCATGTGAGATGAGTACAACTGTGTGGTAGTTTGAGCATTTTTTGGCATTGCTTTTCTTTCGGATTGGAATGAAAACTGACTTTTTCCAGTCGTGTGGCCACTGCTGAGTTTTCCAAATTTGCTGGCATATTGAGTGCAGCACTTTAACAGCCTCATCTTTCAGGATTTGAAATAGCTCCACTGGAACTCCATCACCTCCATTAGCTTTATTCGTAGTGCTGCTTTCTAAGGCCCACTTGACTTCACATTCCAGGACGTCTGGCTCTAGATAAGTGATCACAACTAATCCAGGTCATGAAGATCTTTTTTTATACATTTCTTCTGTGTATTCTTGCCATCTCTTCTTAATATCTTCTGCCTCTGTTAGGTCTAGACCATTTCTGTCCTTTTTCGAGCCAATCTTTGCATGAAATGTTCCCTTAGTATCTCTAATTTTCTTGAAGAGATCTCTTGTCTTTCCCATTCTGTTCTTTTCTTCTTTTTCTTTGCATTGATCACTGTAGAAGGCTTTCTTATCTCTTCTTGCTGTTCTCTGGAACTCTGCATTCAGATGCTTATATTTTTCCTTTTCTGCTTGGCTTTTCACTTCTCTTTTCACAGCTATTTGTAAGGCCTCCCCAACAGCCATTTTGCATTTTTTTCATTTCTTTTCTATGGGGACGATCTTGATCCCTGTCTCCTGTACAATGTCATGGACCTCATTCCATAGTTCATCAGGCACTCTATCTATCAGATCTAAGCCCTTAAATCTATTTCTCAATTCCACTGTATAATCATAAGGGATTTGGTTTAGGTCATGCCTAAATGGTCTAGTGGTTTTCCCTACTTACTTAAATTTGAGTCTGAATTTGGTAATAAGGAGTTCATGATCTGAGCCACAGTTAGCTCCTGGTTTTCTTTTTGTTGACTGTATAGAGCTTCTCCATCTTTGGCTCCAAATAATATAATCAATCTGATTTTGATGTTGGCCATTTGGTGATGTCCATGTGTAGAGTCTTCTCTTGTGTTGTTGAAAGAAGGTATTTGCTATGACCAGTGCATTTTCTTAGCAAAACTCTATTAGTCTTTGCCCTGCTTCATTCCACATTCCAAGGCCAAATTTGCCTGTTACTCCAGGTTTTTCTTGACTTCCTACTTTTGCATTCCAGACCCCTAGAATAAAATGGACATCTTTTTTGGGTGTAGTTCTAAAAGATCTTGTAGGTCTTCATAGAACCGTTCAACTTCAACTTCTTCAGCGTTACTGGTTGGGGCATAGACTTGGATTATGGTGATATTGAATGGTTTCCTTGGAAATGAACAGAGATCATTGTGTCGTTTTTGAGATTGCATCCAAGTACTGCATTTTGGACTCTTTTGTTGACCATGATGCCTACTCCATTTCTTCTGAGGGATTCCTACCCACAGTAGTAGATATAATGGTCATCTGAGTTAAATTTACTCATTCTGGTCCATTTTAGATCACTGATTCCTAGATTGTCGATGTTCACTCTTGCCATCTCTTGTTTGACCACTTCCAATTTGCCTTAAATCATGGACCTGACATTCCAGGTTCCTGTGCAATATTGTTCTTTACAGCATTAGACCTTGCTTCTATCACCAGTCACATCCACAGCTGGGTATTGGTTTTGTTTTGGCTCCACCCTTCATTCTTTCTAGATTTATTAATCCACTAATCTCCAGTAGCATATTAGGCACCTACTGACCTGGGGAGTTCCTCTTTCAGTATCCTATCATTTCACCTTTTCATACCATTCTTGGGGTTCTAAAGGCAAGAATACTGAAGTGGTTTGCCATTCCCTTCTCCAGTGGACCACATCCTGTCACACCTCTCCACAATGACCTGCCTGTCTTGAGTCGCCCTGTGGGCATGGCTTGGTTTCACTGAGTTAGACAAGGCTGTGGGCCTAGTGTGATTAGATTGACTATAGTTTTCTGTGAGTATGGTTTCAGTGTGTCTGCCCTCTGTTGCCCTCTTGCAATACCTGCCATCTTACTTGGATTTTTCTTACCTTGGGCGTGGGGTATCTCTTCATGGCTGCTCCAGGAAAGTGCAGCCATTGCTCTTTACGTTGAACGAAGGGTATCTCCTCACTGTCACCCCTCCTGATCTTCAACGTGGCCTAGATCTTCTAGGCCCTCCTGTGCCCTTGCAGCCCCTGCTCCTTGGAATTGGTGTTGCTCCTCTCAGCCGCTGACCCTGACCTTGGATGCAGGGTAGCTCCTCTCAGCCACCTCCCCTGACCTCGGACGTGGGGTAGCTCCACTCAACCGTTAAGAGTTCATAAATATTCTATACATACATACATCTGATTAAAACATACTGAATTATGGGAAAGATTACATCTCAAAAGCATCAATTCTTTGGCGCTCAGCTTTCTTTATAGTCCAACTCTCACATCCATACATGAACACTGAAAAAACCACAGCTTTGACTAGACGGATGTTTGTTGACAAAGTAATGTCTCTGTTTTTTAATATGCTGTCTAGGTTGGTCAAAGCTTTAATTCCATGGTTGCAGTCACCAACTGCAGGATTTGGGAGCCCCCCAAAATAAAGCCTGTCACTGTTTCCACTGTTTCCCTATCTATTTGCCATGAAGTGATGGGACAAGATGACATGATCTTAATTAATTTTCTGAATGTTGAGTTTTAAGCCAACTTTGCATTTTGCTGTTTTACCTTCTTCAAGAGGCTCTTTGTTTCTTCTTCGCTTTCTGCCATATGGTTGTGTCATCTGCATATCTGAGGTTATTGATATTTATCCTGGCAATCTTGATTCCAGCTTGTGCTTCTTCCATCCCAGCATTTCTTGTGATGTACTCTGCATATAAGTTAAATAAGCAGGGTGACAAAATACCGCCTTGACATATTACTTTCTCTATTTGGAACCAGTCTGTTGTTCCATGTCCAGTTCTAACTGTGGATTCCTGACCTGCATATAAGTTTCTCAAGAGGCAGGTCAGTTCATCTGGTATTCGTATCTTTTTAAGAATTTTCCAGAGTTTTTTGTGATCCACACAGTCAAAAGCTTGGTATAGTCAATAAATCAATAAAGCAGAAATAGATTTTTTTTTTCTGGAACTCTCTTGCTTTTTTGATAATTTAACTGATGTTGGCAATTTGATCTCTAATTCCTCTGCATTTCTAAAACCAGCTTGAATATCTGGAATTTCATAGTTCATGTACTGTTGAAGCCTGGCTTGCAGAATTTTGAGCATTCCTTTACTAGCATGTGAGAGGCATGCAAGTGTGCAGTAATTTGAGAATTCTTTGGCATTGCCTTTCTTTGGGATTGGAATGAAAACTGACTTTTTCTAGTCCTGTTACCACTGCTGAGTTTTCTAAATTTGCTGCCATATTGATTACAGTACTTTCTCACCATAACTTTTAGGATTTGGAATAGCTCTACTGAATTCCATCAGCTTCACTAGCTTGTTCTTAGTGCTATTTCCTAAGGCTCGCTTGACTTCACATTCTAGTATGTCTGGTTCTAGGTGAATGATCATATCATCGTGATTATCTTGGTCATGAAGATATTGTGTGTGTGTGTGTGTGTGTGTGTATGTAGTTCTTCTGTGTATTCTCGCCAATACAGTAAGATATTTTTCTTAATATAATTCTGCTCCTGTTAGATCCATACCATTTTCATCCCTTATTGAGTCCATCTTTGCATGAAATATTCGTTGGTATCTCTAATTTTCTTGAAGAAATCTCTAGTCTTTCCATTCTATTGTTTTGTTATATTTCTTTGCACTCATCACTCATGAAGGTTTTTTTAGTTCTCATGCTATTCTTTCCAACTCTGCTTTCAAACGTTTATACCTACTTTTCTTATTTGTTTTTCATTTTTCTTCTTTTCATAGATATTTGTAAGGCCTCCTCAGACAGCTATTATCCTTTTTTTTTCTTTGCATTTATTTTTCTTAGGGTTGGTCTTGCTCCCTGTCTCCTGTACAGTATCATGAACCTCTGTCCATAGTTCATCAGGCACTCTATCAGATCTAATCCTTGAATCTATTTCTCACTTCCACTGTATACTCATAGGGATTTGGTTTAGGTCATATAGATGGAGAATCAGTGGAAACAGTGTCAGATTTTATCTTATTTTTGGCTCCAAAATCACTGCAGATGGTGACTGAAGCCAGGAAATTAAAATATGCTTACTCCTTGGAAGAAAAGTTATGACCAACCTAGATAGCATATTCAAAAGCAGAAACTTTGCCGACTAAGGCCCATCTAGTCAAGGCTATGGTTTTTCCAGTAATCATGTATGGATGTGAGAGTTGGACTGTGAAGAAGGCTGAGTGCTGAAGAATTGATGCTTTTGAACTATGGTATTGGAGAAGACTCTTGAGAGTCCCTTGGCCTACAAGAAGATCCAACCAGTCATTCTGAATGAGATCAACCCTGGGATTTGTTTGAAAGGAATGATGTTAAAGCTGAAACTCCAGTACTTGGCCACCTCATGTGAAGAGCTGACTCACTGGAAAATACTTTCATGTTGGGAGAGATTGGGGGCAGGAGGAGAAGGGGACGACCGAGGATGAGATGGCTGGATGGCATCACTGACTTGATGGACGTGAGTCTGAGTGAACTCCAGGAGTTGGTGATGGACAGGGTAGCCTGGTGTGCTGCAATTCATGGGGTCACAAAGAGTCGGACAGGACTGAGAGACTGAACTGAACTGAACTGAACTGAACTGAATGTATGGTTTTCCCTCTAGTGATTTTCCCTCCTTTCTTCAATTTCAGTCTGAATTTGGCAATAAGGAACTTATGGTCTGAGCCACAGTCAGTCCCCAGTCTTGTTTTTGCTGACTGTATAGAGTTTCTCCCTGTTTGGATGCAAAGAATATGATCAATCTGATTTTGTTATTGACCATATGGTGATGTCCAACGTGGAGTCTTCTCTTGTGTTGTTGGGAGAGGATGTTTGTTATGACCAGTGCGTTCTCTTGGTGAAACTCTATTAGCCTTTACCCTGCTTTATTCTGTTCTCCAAGGTGAAATTTCCTGTTACCCCAAGTGTATCTTGACTTCCTACTTTTGCACTCCAGTTCCCAATAATGAAAAGGGCATCTTTTGGGGGTAGTAGTTCTAGAAGGTCTTGGAGGTTCAGATTCTTTAACATTACTGGTCAGGGTATAAATTTGGATTACTGCTATATTGAATGGTTTGCCTTGGAAATGGACAGATATTATTTTGTCGTTTTTGAGATTGCACCTAAGTACTGCATCTTGGACTCTTTTATTGACTATGATGATTACTCCATTTCTCCTAAGGGATTTTTGCCACAGTAGTAGATATAATGGTCATCTGAATTAAATTCACCCATTTTAGTCCATTTTAGTTCACTGATTCTTAAAATGTCGACCTTCACCCTTACCATCTTCTGTTTGACCACTTCAAATTTTATTTGATTCCTTGGCCTAACATACAACGTTCCTACACAGTTTTGCTCTTTACAGCATTAGACTTTAATTATATCACCAGTCATATCCATAACTGGGTGTTGTTTTTGCTTTGGCTCCATCTTTTCATTCTTTCTGGAGTTATTTCTCCTCTGATCTCAAGTAGAATATTGGGCAACTACTTACCTGGGGAGTTCATCTTTCTGTGTCCTATCTCAGTTCAGTTCAGTCGCTCAGTCGTGTCCGATTCTTTGCGACCCCATGAATTGCAGCACGCCAGGCCTCCATGTCCATCACCAACTCCCGGAGTTCACTCAGCTCACGTCCATTGAGTCCATGATGCCATCCAGCCATCTCATCCTCGGTCGTCCCTTTCTCCTCCTGCCCCCTATCCCTCCCAGCATCAGGGTCTTTTCCAATGAGTCAACTCTTCGCATAAGGTGCCCAAAGTACTGGAGCTTCAGTTTTAGTATCATTCCTTCCAAAGAAATCCCAGGGT